>CM076573.1:15579385-15765720 GCA_034641835.2 Pinus albicaulis
AAGCCCACAACACGAAATCATAGATCAAGTTCTGAAAATATATCGGCAAGGACTGACTCAGGGATGGTCAAAAATGGATGACAGATATTTTACAGATGAATGGTTTATTTGAACTGTCCTCTTGAACACATAACGACACTACAGACGGCTTGGTAGCAGTTGACCAAAAGCTAATACCTAGAAATCGGATGAAGAATTTCAAATGAGGTTCGATTAAATGTTAGGCAAAGGATTTCCCAACCTAGGTGATTGAAAGTGTCATGTTCAAGAGTGGTTAACTAGATTTTCGAAAAATCAAAATACCACAAACAAGTCATTTTTCTCTCTTTTCCCCCACCATTTCTAGCAAGTACCTCTTTATTTTTGACAAGCTTTGAGGAGGATAAAAATTTGCTTGTTTATAAGCTCATCTTTCAGATGAGTCCAACTTAGTTTAAGATTTGAACCCTAAGAAGGAGTGGTTCGTTTCTATTGAAAATTAAATAGGTCCTTTACAGTTAAATTTTAGCGAGTCCAGTATAGGAGAAACTCAGTGTTTTCCAATTTTAGGGAGTCAGAAGAAAAAACTTAAGAAAACTCCGTGGGTGTAATTTTTCGTAAATTTAGTCTCTCAAGCCTGAAAAAGGATAAAATAATGCGGGAGAGAACTCTATTGACCGTGATTAGTCAACGTATACCTTTTTTGTAAATAGTCCATTTCAGTCTGTAAAAGGGGTAAACTTATACTGAAGGGATGATCATTCATTTACTTTAACGAGTTCGAATAATCAAGTACTCGGAAATATTTTCATATTTAGAGAGTCTGAAAAGGGCTTAAAAGAGGACTCCACGGTTTCGCTTTTTCGTAATTTTCAAGAGTTCGAAAAAGTGATAAAAGTATACTCAGTAGTTTCGTTTCTAAATTTTAACTGTTCTCGAAAAAAAGCAAGGATAAAAATGTTCTCATGGTTTTCACTTTTTGTAAGTTTTACTAAAAATTGGAAGGATGAAAAATGCACTGTCCGACTTTCAATAATTAACGAAAAGACGGAAAGAACTCGGCATTTTCATGTTTTTTACGAGAATGAAAGATAGCAAAATAATCTTGGGATTTTCATGAGTTTAACGAGTCTTGAAAATAACCAAAATTGACTCAAGATAGGTTTCATTTTTATAAAAGCTTGAAACAGAGGAAAAAATATGCTTCAGAGTGGTTTCATTTTTACACAAGCTTGAAACAGAGAGAAAATTGTGCTTGATGCCCCCTAAGCGTAACTTCTAGAGCGCATGCCCCCCCAGCTTCATTTCATTCAACTAAGTACACTGCTGGTAATTAATATCTGGATGGAAATAAGGTTCATTTACGAGATAATATGAAAGACCCGACCTAAAACTGTAAGAAAATTATGCAAAAAATTGAAATAACTAACCTAAATATATGAATTAACATTTACAAGATCTAGTCAAAGACTCAACTCAATTAGGGGAGGATTTGTTTCATTTATTAATGAGCTTGACACAGGAAAAGAACTATGCTCATGGCAACATGTTTCATTTTTTAACGAGGTTGACACAGTAACAGGAGCTATCCTCACCTACATGTTTCATTTTTTAACGAGGTTGACACCGTAAAAGAAACTATCCTCGTATATACTTTCTACAATCTACCTATATAACCTACTGATTCATGTTTTAATGAGGTTGACATAGGAAAAGGAACTTTCCTCATACCTGATTCATTTTTTACGAGGTTGACTTAGTAATAGGAACTTTCCTCTTCTACATGTTTCAATTTTTTGAACGAGGTTGACACCGCAAAAGAAACTATCCTCGTATCTACTTTCTACAATCTACCTATATAACCTATTGATTCATTTTTTAATGAGGTTGACACATGAAAAGAACTGTCCTCATACCTAATTCATTTTTTAACGAGGTTGACTCAGTAACAGGAACTATCCTCTGACCAACTGATTCATTTTTTAATGAGGTTGACACAAGAAAAGAACTGTCCTCATACCTGATTCATTTTTTAACGAGGTTGACTCAGGAAAAGAACTATCCTCATTCCTGATTCATTTTTTAACAAGGTTGACTTAGTAACGGGAACCATCCTCATAAACTACTTATTTCTAATCTACCTAGATAACCTACTTTCTACAATCTACCTACTGATTCATTTTTTAATGAGGTTGACACAGGAAAATAACTATCCTCATCGCTGACTGATTCATTTTTTAACAAGGTTGACACAGTAAAAGGAACTATCCTCAAACTCACTGATTCATTTTTTAACGAGGTTGACACAGTAAAAGAACTATCCTCGGCAGAATTGTTTCATTTTTTAATGAGGTTGACACAGGAAAAGAACTATCCTCACTCACTGATTCATTTTTTAACGAGGTTGACACAGTAAAAGGAACTCTCCTCAGAAACTTGATCATGGCTTCCAACTGGAAGAAACACATGTCAATGGACACACCTTGATCATGGCTTCCAAGAGGTCTTCATCAAAAGGAAGAATAGTTCTCTGGAAGGAACACATGTCAAGGGACTCAAAAGGGATAAGAACATCGCGTTCAAATAATCCCATAGAGTTTTCCATGTCAATTACCGGATCTAAGTCATAGGAAGTCGAGCAAACAGTGAGAGGCTCGCTTACATTGGTAACTGAAAACATGGGATTAGTTGCCACATAATTAACTCGTGGCGGGGTAGATACCACTTGCGTATGAGGAACATCCAGGGATGTCGGATTATTGGTAGTCGAAACAAGACTAGGGAATGAAAGTTGGTCTACAGTCACAATATTTCCATTGTGAGGGAAATACATCATGCGAAAGAGTGTCGATACGACAGCTTTCATTTCATAAACATAGTCTCACCCAAGGAGTAAATTGAAATCCAAGGGGCCTCGAACTACCATAAGATCAATACAGATAGTTTTACCTTCCAAAGTAATAGAGAACTTAGGAAGGATCCCTAAAGGTTCACTAATGGTCCTGTTAAAAGCTTTTAAATTCTGTGTAATAGGCACAAGCTGAGGGGAACCCAAAGCTTTCCAAGCAGTTGAGGATAAAATACTAACAGAAGCACCTTCATCTACCTGTGTGCGGTGTACATCCCTACCACCCAACTTCACAATGATTTGGAAAGGGATAGAGGAAGGAAGATGAGGTTCTGTCAGTCCATTCCAATCAAAGGAAAAGACCTCAGTACTTGGAGGGGGTTTTGTAGAAACAGGTGAAATGCCCCCTGGCGTAGAAGAATCTGATGTAACAAGACGAACTTGAGCGGTATGAATTTCACTCTCTACAGGGAGAATGGGATCGAACGAATGTGAAATCGAATCGACCACTTGATCAACTAATGGATCATCAACTTGAGGGATATGAGTTTCACTCTCCAATGGAAGAGTGGGATCGACTATACTTGAAATTAGATCAATCACTCTGTCAGTTGACGGTAGGTTGGGAGAAATTTTACGGTGACCAATTGGAAATTCTTGCTATGGAACAATAAGGTTTTCCAATAATTTTGAGGCTTCATCCATGTGAGGGAAAATGTGAGTTTGATGACTCCCTTTGCATAGCTTACAAGGAAACCTAACTTTACCCTTTTTCCCAGGAACCTGACTATCACTGGTTGATGGATCAACGAAAAGTTGATGAGATTTTTCTGACCATACTTCCAAGACCTTAGGAATACCAGGACAATTGATAATGAAGTGGTCACCCTTACAAAGCCTGCAAGGGTATTTGGGTTTACGATGCATGTTGGAGGTTTCCTCAACACAACTAACACTTACCGCCATGGTTGGTTGGTTGACTTCTTTCTTATCTTGCTTCTTCTTCTTCTTCTTCTTCCCTTTCTTCTTCTTCTTAGCCACCTGGTTACTAGCATCAAGGCTTTTACCAAGCGAAGAGGAAGAAATGGAGGAAGAAACATTAGGCGAAGAAGGTAAAGGGTCAACAGAAGGTTGGTGATGTTGAGATGGTGAACTCTGTTGAAGTGAAGCATCCGGTTGAGGTGGAACAATTGGAGTATTCGGGGCCAACGAAGTTGAAAATAACCATATCGGTAAACCTATTGTAAATCTAGGTAATGACAAAGTAGCCATATAAGGAGGACCAACATTTCCAAAGCAAGGAAAAGTACTAGGATTATCGTTAAGAGGGGTTCCTTGGTTGGTAAATTCCAGAACAGTTGCCATTATATTCAACTTCAGTGAATTTTATTAACAATTTAAAACTAAAATTAACAATTCACAATTCACACCTAACAATTAAAATTCACAATTCACACCTATGGTCTCTAAAAGTAAAAAAAAAACAAATTAACACGCGCTATCAAATCTAGGAGTAAAACCACACACAAACAGTAACTTCCCGTACTAAAAACACTAGTTGGTGATGAAATCCAACATCGTAGAATTTAATACAGAAAGGGCGGTTGGAACAGTTACCCTGACAACCTGCTTAATGAAACAGACTGGCACAAGTTTCTTCACAAAACCATCTCATGTGAAGAGAACCCCCCAGAGAGTCCAAGTGAGTCTAGTTAACGTCTGCTCCAGGTACAGTGAGATCTTTCCTTCACCGTCACCTTAGGAAATAATCTTAAGTTTATGGACACTAAGGTTACCAACAGTAACAAATACAACTGGGGGAACAGTCTATGATCCGATCCCACGCGCAAGGGCAGAGTAACAAATCTCAATCCCCTTGAAGGTTCCTCGACATGGTCAATCTGAGGTTTACCGACAAGTGACCCCAGGCTCCTCGACAATGGTTAATCCGAGGTTTACCGTTTGCAATGCACGCAGAATCTTCTATCTTTCCCAATGAAACAAAATTGATTGTCTCAAAGGTTCAAACATGATCTCGTGATTGACTTCTCTAAGAGAAGCTTCCCAGAATGTACCAATTACAATTGGATTTATTTCCTACCACAAGATTTATCTACTTGTTTGTTTTAGTTGCTTTGGAAAGTTAACTACAACCTATTCCAAAGCACTAATCCTAAGCTAGATTGGTGGAAAGAGCCCTAAAAATGTAAAAATTACTAGATGAATTTTATTAAGCGATGTGTTATTTAGGCTGTTATTACTCAAAAGGGTAAATGGATATGAAACCAATGGTGTTATGACCCGACCCAAAACTGAATGCAATCGAATATGATAATGTAATCTTTTCAATTCGATGAATCCTAACTAAAGTAAGGAAAGAGTTTCCATTCACTTCCAACAATGCAAAAATTGATCACTAAGAGAAAATATAACAAATTCTCTAATGCACTAATTTCATCAAGAAAAAATAATTCAAATCAATCCCAAAACAATTTTTTATTTTGTGTTTTTAAAACAAGCATAAAAAAATCTAAATTCAAATCAAAGAAAACTGATCTAAACTTATGATTGATTTTCAGAATGTAAACTATGCAGTTGTAATCTATGCACAATTCACATGAAGAGTATGCAAATGTAATCTATGCACATTTTTCATTCATATTCTAAAAATGAGAATTCTAATTATGAAAATGTGATCTATGCAAGAGAATTCTCAAACAAAATCAAGTGCAAGCCAAGAAAATCGGGTGAGAGTTCCAAAGATCAAAAAATAAAACACTTAAAGGTGATTAACACTCATACACAATTAATACTGAGACAAACCTCCAAGTAATGAACAAAGGAAATCAAATTAAGAATTTCTCAAAAAAGAGACTCAAAACATCCAATTAACTTAATGGAGATTGATGAGATGAAGAATTTGCTGAAAGAAACTCATAAACAAGAGATTTTTGATAGAAAAATACAGATCTGGGTAGATGCTAAGAATCCTAAATTAAATCTAAAATAAACTGGAAAAAAGAAATCCGGAGTTTTTCCAAAATTTTAACAGGGTCCGCAGGCTTCCAAAAGTAACAGGTGTGGTACCGCACTGTTAACTCAAGGAAAGTGCGAAACTACCCGCACTGTGCAAAAGAACAAAGTGCAGTCCCCAGAAAAGTTCAAGAAAAAACGTAAAAGATTTCAAAATTTTCAAAAACAGAGAAAACCTAAGCTACCCAGGCAGATATCCATCAATCAAAAACTAGGAAAAACTTTTCCTCAAATCAAAATAAAAGAGAACCAAAAACAACAAGTTCTTTCCCCAGTGGAGTCGCCAATTTGTTGGCGGATAAATCCGTCTTGCGGACAAGACTGATCTCCCTAGTGTCAGAAGAAAATCTAGCAACAAACGAACAAATAAGTTTTTATTTCTCTAAATATATTTGCTTTTCAATTAAATGCTATGAAGGTGTCGATCCTACCTTAGATCCAAATGCTTATTTGCAGTCGTAGTGCTTCCGTCGCATCAATAATCCTTCCGTCACAACAGGAGTTCTTTCGTCACAAAAATAATCCTTCCGTCGCAACAAGAGTTCTTTCGTCGCAAGAAACAAGAAAGTGTCGTCTTTCGCCGACCTGCAATCACAAACAAGAAAATATTAAATAGCACCTGTATAACAAATAATCATAAAACATACCTATCATAGTGATCAAGGAATCTATGAAATAAACGATCAAACGACAGCTTATTGAAATAAAAAATCGAACGACAATTTATTGAGAAAAACAGAACTTGATTGTATTAATCTTAAAATATACAGAAGAACCTTACAACCTTAGCCTTGATGTTCGAAAGGCCTTCCCGGGGTTCGAAGAAAGAGTCTCCTCTACTTTGATAAGTCTTGCACTCTTCCTCCAGGAGCACATTGAGGTATGTGATCTTTCCTCTCAAAAGCTCAGCAGAAAGAAGTCTAAATCTCAACAGCACTTCAACTCAATCACACATAAAGCTTGAACTCTAATTCTCAATCTCCAAAAACTTAACCCTTTGAGGCTACCCAATGCCTCCTTTTATAAAGCAGATGAGGAGGTTAGGATTCCACCTTTGTAGGGATAGAATCCTCACATCAAGGGATTAGTTCCTTAAGGTGAGGGATACATGCACCTTATCAAAGCGTACTCATCCCCAAAAATTCTCATCTAGAACCTTCTAGAATTGACCTCAAATCAGTTTTTTGACTTTACTTTCTCGCTTTTTTTACTTTGAGGAGGGTACACAGGCATTTCAAAGGAAAATTGCGTTCTAGAACGCAGGTAAGAAGTGTATTACATGCGTACCCAAGCTAGGAACATAGGCAGGCTTCATGTTACATGCGTACCCATTCGTTCAGAGGTTTTTAGGGTTTTTCTTCTTGTTTCAGGGCTTGACATGAGGAGTAAAGGTTGTAAGACTTGGAGAGGAGGCATGTATGAGTGTTAATGAGCTCATACAGTCAACAGAATGTCAAGGTGACAATTTTTAGTGTAACACTCTCCCAATAATGTTCCCCATAATGACAAAGGCAATATCAATAAATAGAATCATGATTAGCATCATGGTAGCTACCATATGTATTAAAGGAGAAGGACAATGGTCCCTCAAATGCAACCAGCGTAGTTTGACTCTTAACTGCAACAGAAAATGATATGATTTTTTGCTTCTCAACCACTTGCTTGCTACCCTAATCTCCTCACAAGTTTAGAGAAAGTGTATGATGTATGGTGCATAGTAAGCATGTTCTCCATAAGATATCTCCTCCCCAAGTCCTCCTAGGGAGTGGCCATTAATACTGCTCATGGCCTCAAGTAGACCATGAGGTCTAGAAGAAATAATGCTCCTCCTTTGAGAAATATCCTGCACATATATGGTTAAGGTATACACATGTTCATTATACAAATCATTATGTGACCAAATAGTATCCTTACCATATGTTTTACTCATGCAAATGGAGTGGCTCATAGATGAACTCCCTCTCATTCTCAAAGAGAAAAGAGGTGGTTTTGTTAACTCTTCCAAAGAGTTATGTATCTCCTCCATCTCCACATAATCCATGCATATCCTCAAATGCTGATATATCTCCTCCTCAAAGCCTTCCCAAAAGTACCCCTCCATGATGGTGTGGTATGCTCTCATAGAATAAGTGTCGCTGAAAAGGAAATATTCATGAGTTATTTGTAGTAACTTCCCCTTGAGCTTGGAGGCTCTAGGTAAGAATATTCTACCATGATAGTATATGACCTCTTCTCTAATTGAGTATCCCTCCTCATCAAATTTACCATCCAGTATCATACAAGTAGAAAGATCCTTGGAATAATCCACCAAGAGCTCAGATTTCCAATATGGATCTACCATCCATAGTGACAACGCTGATGATCTATCATAAAGAGCATTTTTCATATGGTTTTCCTCCTATTTTACATCTCCCATGCCAAAGATTCAAGTTGGAAGGTTGTTTTCCTTCCCATGCTGCTCCTACCACATCGTAGAATCTGAAATGAGAGTGGGTAATGATGATGTTGAGATAATGCCTCTCCTCCCTTGAGTCTACCCAAGACTCTCAGTGCTATATCAATCTCTCCCAAGGTCTCCACTCCTCTGGAATCAATGGGTGGTGCCTCAAAATGTGAATCATCTCTCATCATCTGCTGATCTGGTGGTCTCCTTGGTGAAATGTCTCCATGCAATGAGACATCAACATCAAGAGTAGGCTGCATATATGAATGGAAAGATTTGCCCATGCCTTCACTATGTAATCCAGTCTCCCCCTTTTTTGCATCAACCCTCTGAAATATATAGGGGTGTGTTCTCCTCATCAAATGATGTTGATCATCCTCCCCACCTCCTCCTTCCATCTACATGGTTTCATAATTTGTCAACAATGGCACATGATGATCATGGGTTGTGCCTTGATCTCCACATATGAGATCCTGGGGAATTCTTTGCAATGATAAAAGAACCCCTCTATGTGCTCCATCTACCTCTGCATGAGGTGCTTGATCTACTCTATACATGACAGCGATGTTGCCCTCAACTGTTTCTTCCTCTCCAATATGAATGGGCAACCTCCCAAGAATTAGATCCTCTTTTGAAAAAGGGATCTCCTTGCCCTCTTGTTCAAGAATATGAGATAGATTTCTTGCCTCTAACAAATTATTATGCAATATTTTAGCCTCCTCAATGTTTTTCTGAAGTGGAATTGAGCTCATAGGTTCCTCCAACACATGCAAGGTATTTGTTTGTTTAGGTTTGTTTAGCTCCACCACATGTGTTTTAGAATGTTTCTTGTAAAATAGTTCCACTAATGTGTCAGTGAACCCTTCATAAGAATAATTATTTTCATTTTTCAAATAAAAAGACTCAAATATCCACCATGCATAGGCCTTACCTCCAAAATGCAGCGCTGCAACTTTGATGGCTTCATCTTCGGAAATTTGGTGCTGCTGCAAGTAGGTGTCTAGCTCCTCCACCCAAGCTCTAGCTGAACATGTAGGTGAACCATAAAAAGTATATACGAAAAATGTACTCCCATTATGCTGCTTTCTTCTATTCACCTTGATCTTGCAAAACTCTTGGAAAGTGATATGATCTCTAAACTTATTAGTTTGAGACTTATATTCTTGCAGATAATCACTAAGAGTTTCCCTCCTAGGCATTTCTTCTTCTTTCATCTCCTTCATAGCAGGTCTGGGCATATGAATGCGATATGAATCATAGTGTGTAGTTGCATGCTTACATACATCATGTGAAAATATAGATTTGGATTTAGATCCACACTCTTTTGGAGATTCTCTCTCTCTTCTCATATTCTTGAGATCTCCTTTAATGCTCTATATAGATTGAAAAAGAAGCTTTGAGAGCCTCTCTTCCTTCCTTCCTCCAAATAATGGAGTCTTCTTCTTGTATTTTCCATAAATATGTTCTTCTTCTTGTCTTCTTGATAGCATATTGACTGAGATCCACAGGCTGAGCGAAGATTATGCTCTGATACCACTGTAATATTCCAAATTGGAAATAGAAAAAATATTTCTCATAAAAATGTAAAGCACAGCAAATCTGAACATGACATAAGAGAGATCAATATACAACCATCATTCTATTATAATATCAGCAACCATATACAAAAATATCATGAGGGACAAGCCACTCAAGCAAATAAAACAAGCCTCCAATGAGTAGAACAATCAGCACATGAGTTGCTGCAACTGTATAGAATGTTGGAGAGAAGTGACAACAATGTCTATATTAGTGTATCTACTACTGTAAAAATACATAAATTAAATGTGGCTGATAGAAACAAAATAAATTCCCAGAGAATAAGATGTGGGCTCTAATACATGATTTCTAACCAACTCGTAAAAGATTACTAGAAATATCGAGAAATATACAATGTGACAAATAACCCTGGGGTTGAGATGTCACTTCAAACTGGATCTGAATATAATGAGGCTATGACAGATATGAAATGATGATTTCATCCTCCAATGGTATTTCTAAATAGAAGGCTAATCCCTCTACTCAGAAATAGACCCTCCTGTTAAGCTCAATGAACCCTCCTAACAACTGCCTCCAAAAATAACGCAGTTCAGAATTGTGACTACGTTGTGAGGGATGGTAGATGGTTGGCCTAATGCCAAAGATGTATAAATATGCCTAGGATCCATCCTTGTTGATCCTCCAATGGATACGCTACCTTTCCACTGAAAAATAAGCCCAAAAATGGCTCAATGTGTTCCTCCTTTTCGGCACCCGGCAACACAACCCAGCTCTAAACAGAAACTGCACTGTAGTTGAAGGAGGTTGCTTGGCTAGAATGCTAGAATGAGGAAATTCAGCCCAAATAACCTCTCCTTCCCTGAGGATGAGGTAGGGATTCCCAATCAGGAAACCCTTGTGCTAAACAGCACAACAACCCTACTAAACAACAAAGGAATGCAAAGTCTAAACAGACCAATATCAAAATGATAATCCAAAACATGTCTTGCTATGGTTGCCTTGCCCTCTTTTTATATAAATGGAAGCCCTCTCACCTTGGGTCCTGCTCATTATGGTTTCCTCCACCAAGTAATCGTCCTCCCACTATCTCTGCATTGTCTTCAAAGGTGATCTCCACCTCTTATCCCAGCGTTGTTGACTTGGTCAAGCTTGACCTTGTCCACATGAAAAGTCCCTTTTCACACATGAGGGTGTGAAATCCAGCTCCTATGATGATCCCTTTTCACACTATGAGGGATTTATTCATATTTCTGAAATGTATGGGCCTCCTTACCCATTTATTCATCTCCTAAGTGAAATCAACAAAAATCAATATTCCAATTAGCTGCATGCTAATTTTGGAATATTACAAATAAAAATTAAAAAAATATGAGATTAAAATGAGAATTAAAACTAGAAAAATATTAACTTAAGAATATGAAATTACCTTTGTTATGAAACCAACTCACAAAATAGTAGAAAAGATAAATCAACTACTTAAAAATCAACCTCTTTGAAGGGGAAACCTCCTCTACATTACATAAATGAACAATTCTTGGATGTTCCAAATGAAAAAATCTCCTTTCTATATATAGGAGTCCAATAGGTCACAATATAATCCTAGTCGACATAACAATAACAATGTAAGAGCACAACAATAACAATAGTGGGATTATATGGAGCACAATAATAACAATATGGTGACTAAATAGGCACAACAATAACAACAAGGAGGATATACTAACAGTAATAATAAGGGGATACAATAGTATTAAAGGGACCTAACAACCTTGGAGACTCGTTATGATTTACCTTGATTTTTCTAAATTTCGGGCCTTAAAGAAGCAATCTATTATTATGATAAAAATTTAAAATGTGAAAGAATTGCATCTTTAATGAAATTTTTGTATGCCCAGGATATTCAATTTTATTGAATCTAAACTAGGGTGAGCAGAAATCTTGTAAAATAATACTTACCATACTGGAACAATTTCATGCACAAGAAATAATAAAATTTCATATCTTTGCTAGTGACAACAATAAAATTCTTCCAAAATATACTTTGCTTTATGTTTCAGTTGTGATAGTATTTCTGTAAATTTTCATATGATGGCTTTATTTTCGAGCTACAAAACTTGCATATCTAGCTCGTGGGAAACAATAAAGCAAAAATGAGGGTTTGTAGCACAGTAATGGAGGTCCACACAATCAATTCACCAAAGCATTTACTAATCGTCGACTGAAAAACAATCTCATGTAAAATGAAATATAAATTAAGGTAAATGTAATATTTCCAATTAGCCTCAAGCTAATTGGAATATTAAATTTTTCTTTAATTTTCTGTTCATGAATAAATGTATAAAGGAGGAACATAAAAACTCCTAGAATCAGTGAATAAATCAATGCCCCATGTGAACAAGGCTAGATCTGGGCTACTTTAATAAAACACCCTTATGTGTGAAAGGTATTGAGACATTTGACTGGGTCAACAGGACCAAATCAACAGTGTTGTCTAGAAGGGATGAACCTCATTGATGCACAACGTAGTCCTAGTTGGAGATGGCACATAAAAACTCCTAAAATCAGCTAATAAATCAATGCCCCATGTGAACAAGGCTAAATCTGGGAAACTTTAATAAAACACCCTTATGTGTGAAAGGGATTGAGACATTTGACTGGGTCAACAAGACCAAGTCAATAGCGTTTTCTAGAAGGGATGAACCTCATTGATGCACAATGCAGTCCTAGTTGGAGGTGGAACATGTGAAAGAATCTAAATCATTGAGATGGTTTAGGGTTTGGCAAGATCTTTATCTTATAAAAGGAAGAGGAGGACAACATGAGAGGGGTTCTTGATGACCATATTATTTCTAAAGAATTTTTCTGTTTAGACATTTCTCATTCTCTTGGTTGTTTAGCAGAGAATAGTGTTGTTTAGCACAAGGATCTCCTATTTAGGAATCCTTCTCTTTCCTCTCTTTCCTTAAGGAGCTGAAGAGATTTTTATTTCTTGTCCACTATCAGGCTTAAGGCCAAGCTTCTTCTTCCAACTACAATGCAGATCCTGTTGAGGGTTTGGTTGTCTTTGTAAACTGTAGCAAGTGGAGGCTAGATCTATTCAGATATAGGTGAATCTAGTGCCTCTTTTTAGTGGGAAAGTCTTCTATCCCCTTGACAAGAGTGTAATGGATCCTTGGAGCTTTAGATCCATACCTTGGCACCAGGAAAAACTTTCCATCAAGTCTATAGCGAAGTTTATCTTCCAAGACTGCGTTATCTGCAAGAGGGAAGTTGCAGGGAGTTTTGGAAAACTTTGAGGAGAGATATTTGGTGTTGGGAATCTGCCCTTCACTTTGGTGATCCATGGATTTCTGATTTATTCCACATCATATTTAGATCTGATCTAAATAATCCTATATATTCTTCACAAATTCTGAATCAATCTACAGATCTGTTGCATAAGATCTCGGATCTACTCCATGTGCTTCATGTTTTGTTGAAAACCCCAAGGGGTATGTAAAGTAGAGACTCCATAGTGTATGGAGCTATCATAGATCTGAATGTTAATGCATTATGCAGCTCTATATCTAATTTTTAATCTTCAGTTGTTGTATGCTCTGTAAAATAATATTGTCAAGCCTTTTGCAGTGAATCTATGTGTTGCAGCACCTCTTTATGAGGGATTTTTTCTGTATAAGTATTCTATTACCTGTTGCACATTGCATGGGCCAAATTTGTTGTTGTATAAGTGATTTTTGAGCCTCCATATTGGCCTCCTACTCTTAATTTTCTGAACTGCGTTATTTTCTGAGCAGTATTGTTTTGTATTGCTACAGTCCCATTCTTGGACATTTTTCAGTCATACTAGGTGTGGGAGACTTGTTTACCTCACCTAGAATGATTTGGTTTTGATGTCATTTTGGATTTAGATGTTAGATTGTCACATATAAGGGATTCAAGGGTTTATTTTTACTTCTGTAGCATCCATTTCTGAAAAAAAAAAATTTCAGACATGCAATACTGATAGTCCCAATTTTTGGATATTACATAAAACATGAGATTAAACATAAAACACAATCATCAAATTTCCTAGTGGTAAGTATCTAGATATGACAAACAGATGTCAAGCATTGATTATGGATTTGGGGTGTGATGTGGAGTGACATGGCTCCAACGTCATTCCGGGAGAAACTTCCCTAGAAGAAACTTACGAGACTTCACTGGAAGAAACTCATGAAGGATCTCATGAATAACGTCCAGGATTATATTTCCTGAGATGAAATAAAGGGTACAATCTAATGGGGACTACATGGAACAAACAATGGAAAATAAGAGGATCTATTGGGAACCCCCGAACAATAACTCCTTGGAAGAAACTTATAAAAATGTTGTGGATCTCCTCCAAGGTTAATTATTCATGGGAAAGAAAATATTACAACAAAGGGTTTGATAATATATGGAAAAAATTTTCTCTCGGAGGAAACATCCCCAGATAAAACTAGCAGGGGGAATCATGAATATATTCTGAGGTCTTTTCATCCGAGGCTCTGGGATTATAACAACCAGGGAAAATCGCATGCAAGTCAAACTAGGAATACAAATTTCTAGCAATAATGAACATGTGCATGCTTCAAGAATTTTCCATGAGATTAAGTGTTATGCACTTGACCTACGAGAATAAAATAATTCCAAAAATACAAAACAATATTTCCATAAACATAGAAATGTCACATGAATTGAGATAAGTTGCAAATATATTTATTATTCAGAAGAAAATTACAATGTTCACTTTGCCTCTTCGAGGGGGCAACCTCCAAAAAAGCAGAGATCGATTAAAATATGACTCCATTATTCTTCCCTTACTATCTAAGACTATTTATAGCTTAATGTCATCCAAAACCATAAATATTAGTGGTCCCTTGCATAACACGGGTTAACCACTTTATTTATTAACTATGGCATGTTTATAACTAATTGTGGTCCATTTTCTATAATGCGGGTCAACCACTTACAACTATTATTAATGTGGATAACTAATTGTGCGATTTATTGACTCAACTAACTAACTATGAATCTAACTTGGCCCCTTGGGCTTATTACATAAATATAAGGGTTAGGGTTGGACCCTAGCATGTGTTTCCCCATCAAAAGAAACATTGTTATCAAGGTTGAAGCTGTAGAAGCTACTGAGGAATGGTATTTGGCTCCCATGTTGCATATTATAGAGAGGTATATTTCCACTCTATGAGGACTTCATTGATTGTGTAGCCACCGAGATATCTTTCATGAGTATCTAGGACCTATTTTGGTCAGAGCCAAAGTGAGTCTTCCTCATCCAATTCTGGAAAACCAAGTTATACTTAACTATTTCCTATGTGTCGGAATATCCTAACATCCCCCCTTAATAATAGCTTGGGATAGGATTAAAGGATTTACATAGATGACATAATAGGAGAAGGAAGGAGGCATTAGAGCTTATCCCCCCTTAATGATAAATTTTTTGAACTCCAAGCATAGATCGAATTTTGGTAAACTTCACTTCTGTTAGAGCCTTTGTAAAGATATCAGCAACTTGATCATTGGTTGAACAATAGTACACTTCAAGAACACGATCATGAATGAGCTCTCTAATGAAGTGTAAGTGTAGCTCAATGTGTTTCCTGCACTAATGCTTAACTGGATCTTTGCATAACTGAATGGCACTCTGATTATCACACCAAAGTGTAGTTGGATGTTGTTGATGAAGAACAAATTCAGATAGGATCTGACAAAGCCATGAGGATTCCTTGTTGGCTTCAACAGCACCATGATACCCTGCTTCTACTGAATAAAGAGATATGGCACTTTTTTTCTTAGAATACCATGTAATAGGTCTTGAACCAAGAGTGAATAGATAACCTGCAGTAGAATTTCGATCATTAGGGTCACCATCCCAACCAGAATCAGTGAAACCAACCAACAATGGAGACGCTCATACACTATAATGAATCCCAAACTAAATTGTACCTAGAACATATCTAAGTATTTTTTAGCTTCTTTCCAGTGACTTTCATGAGGTATTTTCATAAACTGAGGAACAAGAACAACGACAAAGGAAAGGATGATATGGGTATGGGTTAGATACAGAATTTTACCAACAAGCTGATGGTGTAAGGTAGCATCAACCTCATGGTAAGTACAAGTGACTAAAATCTTGACCCCATAATGAAATGGAGAAGGGGCTGGCTTACATTCTTCCATGTGAAAGTGGCGTAGAATATCATACACATACTCGGACTAAGAAAAGGTAATACCTAAGTTTGTCATTTCAAACTTATTTTTGAGGCTAGAATTCACATGGTTTATATGGTTGGGGTCACTACCAGTAAGGATAAGATCATCAACATAAATAACAAGGATTATTAAGGACTTACCCACTTTTTTGGTGTAGACAGTGTTGTTGGAATGACATATATAAAAGCCATTATCTAAGAGAAAGCTATGCATTTTGGCATAGCAATCCTGAGGGGCTTGTTTGAGACCATAGAGAGACTTCTTAAGGTGACAAACAAGGCTAGAATATTTTTGGATAAATTCAGGGGGTTTTTCCATGTATATTTATTCATGCAAGTCCCCATGTAGGAAGGTGGATTTAACATCCATCTAATGGAATTCTCGTTTAAAGGAGCCAAAAAGGGAAAGAAAAAGGCAGATAAAATTCATTTTGGAAACTGGGGAGAAGGTTTTAGTACAGTTAATGCCTTCAAATTATGAAAATCCCTTAGCAAAAAGACAAAATTTATGTTTATCCACTTTTCCATCTGGTCCAAACTTTGTTCTGTAAACCCATTTTCATCTGACAAGTTTTCTTCCCTTCGGAAGAGGAACAAGATCCCAAGTATTGTTTTCCAATAAGGAAAAATATTCTTCATTCATAGTTGCATCCTAATTTGGATGACCTCAAGCTTCTTCAAAGCCTTATTTGGATCATAATTTTCTGTAACTTGAGACAATAAAGCAGAGGCTATGTCGAACTGAGAACGTGTGCAAAGTTGATTTGCAGGGTCAGCTGCAAGAGAACCTACTGCATCCTGAGTAGAGAGGAACCATTTTGGAAGTTGTGGAGCTGAAGGAAGAACTTGAGGAGGTGGAGGAGGATTTCCATCTTTGATTTCATCATCCGAAGTAGAAGGAATGTTGTCAAAAGTAGAAGAGATAAAGAGAGGTGGCACATATGTTGAATCAGGATCGCAAGCCAAAGGTGGCACAACTACTGAACTAAATTCGCAGGGTGATATATTTTCATCAAATTTTACATCTCTTCTAATGATTAAATTTTTGGATTTGGGTTGAAGAAGTCTATATCCTTTGAAATCTTCAGAATATCCACAAAAAACCATTTTTCACTCTCAGGTTCTAAGTCTTTATGTTTCTCATCTGGAATATGGGCCCAAGATTCACTTCCAAAAACATGAAAGTGACTTACATATGGTTTGATTGAGCTCCATGCTTCTTCTGGAGTAATATTACTTAAAACCTTAGTAGGAGTGAGATTTAATATGTAATTTTCACAGTTAATTTCTTCTCCCCAAAAATAAGGGCTAAGTCCTTTAGATTGAAGCATATAATTAGCCATTTCTTTTAGAGTGTGATTTTTCCTTTTAGCTACACCATTTTTTTGTGCAGTATGTCAGTGTCCCGTGATTTGGCAGACTGGTAGACAAAATGCATAGGATAACATCAGACCAGTCTTTGGAGTGGCTCTCTCTATTTTATGCAAAGGATGTGAAATTTTTTGCTTTAGATGGTTGATTTTAGGTTGGTTATTAACTGTAGGGTTTTTTGTTTGTTTTGGTTGGGTAAGATGAACAGGTAGAATAGGTGGAGTGAGAGGTCTTCAAATCATTGGACTATGGATTTAATGAAAGTCATGGATATCTCAAAAATGAGTCAGAGTATATCACAGGGCACATCAAGTGTGGTCAATGGATCTTTAAGGCTTATTTGTAAAGTGAAATGGACATTAAGTTGGTGAACAAGGTAGGGCAAAGGGAAATGAAGAATCGCTTGTCAAATACCCATAAACGTGAAGGTCTCAAATATTTATATGAAAAAGATAATAACCATGAGATAAGGCAAACCATTAACTCAATGAAAATACTTAAACAAATAGCCATTCAAGATAAACATTCCAATGAAATATAGAAGGCGAGAAACTCATTTAACTTCTAGTGATTTCACCTTCAAGGTTTGAAAACATATAAGATAACAAATAGCTTTAATCAATGTAGAGGGAATGCCTAAACATCATTTGATCAAGCTACAAAGAACTTTGAGGAAAACTTCTCAAGCATGGAAAAAGGGCATGATCAAAACATGGCCTCTTTAGCTAAACCTAGCAAGTAATAATTCAAAGAGAGATTCCAAAATAGAGTTTAGATAGCATCAAATAAGCAGGGCTAACCATAAAACATATTTTCAAACTACTATATTGAACCATTCATGGAATAAACAAGCTTAGGGGGTCTAAGGAGCAATGAAAAATTCCTAAAAATGTCCTAGCAGAGGAAAACATAAAGACAATAGTAAACAAGAAGGACTAAGGTGCCTCAAACAACATTTCTTAGCCTATACTTTTCTGATCTACTGTAGCATAGAAGGATGGACACTATGATAAATAAGAAAACATGAACAAATTAGAGATACATCATCATTAACCAAGCTCAGGGATCCTGCGAGCAAGCCTTCATCATCCTCAATCAAAGAAAATCATTCACTCACAACACCAAATTTCTCTTCCACCTCAAAAAACCATGTATTTCTCTCAAATCTCATAAAATCCCAACATTTATAATGAAGCCCTCATGCTCTATTTAACTCAACAAAGTAGGGAAAAAACCCTAGATAGGGTTGGAAATTTTCAAAATCACTCTTAAATGTCATTTATGCCTAAGAGACCATGCAAGGCCTAGGGCACAAAATATCTCATGAAATAAATGCTAAAATAACTTCTTGTGATGTCCCAAATTTTGCAATAAATTATTTTGGACATTAATCTTTCTTTTATTTTAATAAAAGGAATAAAATGGGTGAGGGAATGTTATAGCATCATTTCTCACCTTCATATGATTCATGATTGCTTTTATGGCTTTGGGCACCCATTCCTACAGACTTGGACAAAATTCACTAAAAAACAGTGTTAAATTTCCCATACGCGGTTATGCCCAGACTTTTCCGCGTGTATACGCGAGTCCACATGTACTTTCCCACGTATGCCATTAAAATCATTAAAAAATATATAAAAAATCCCTATTTTCGGGCTGGGTTGATGGTTACTCTGGTAGTTCAACCACCCCAGCACGTGGCCAACTGTTTCCAACTGTTGAAACTACTTTGAGGGAGTATAAAAGCCCCTCATGTGCATGGCCTAAGGGAGAGAGAGAATTTATTGATATTATACTCTGTTGGTATTCCCTATCCAAGTCCGATTCCCCGTGCCTCCTGCACTTTCCCAGTTCATTACAGGAAACCCTTGTTTCCTTGAGATGCTCATCTCCCTATATGTCATCTCGTATGCACCAGTTTGGAAGGAGTCTTAGCGAGGCAAGGGCGGGACGGATCCGGACGACGGTCTGCTCGAAGATCATGGAAGGATTCAGGTGATCTCTCCACTCGTTACTTTTGTACATGCTATTTATAATACAAAAGTACCATCTTGTTCCCGAAATATACGTGTTAGTGTCTGCTTACATATATGAGAAAATTGTTATTTAAGCATTCATTATGGTTTATTTAATGTTTTATATGGATTTCACTAACATTTAGAGTAGATATATGATGTACAACCAGTTCTTCATGCTTGTTTCTTCTTGTCTTCCAGGTTAAGAAGGAAGGACGGTTGCTGGGGGTTTGGACCCCGCGGGATCTGCTTCAACCGTAGGACCTACGGGTAACTTCCTCGATCTACTCTATTTAGTTTTTCATGAACATGTATGGTTGTGTGAGTCCTTCTTAAGTAGCATGCCCTGCTCTGTGGAGGTTTAAACCCAACAAACCTCTAGAGTGATTTTCCCCGAAACAGAACTGGCGACTCCGCTGGGGATCGCATTCTTGTGATTCCCCTGTTGGGTGGTTTCAGTTGTTTGATAGGTTTCCAACAGTTTTAACTTCTATTTGCAGTCCAGTTTACTCTTTCTCAGTCAGACTGAAGTCCTGGTTTCTTATCCAGGCTTGATCCTTTTTGTTTTTCATTATTTACCTTTATATACGCGCTTTCTTCTGCACACAGTCACGTATACACACAAGTTTTTCTAAAGGGAGTCGTGTATACGCATGTTTCCTTTAGCACAGTCGCGTATGCACGCTTGTTGCTAAACTGTGAAGTAGCGTATACCTAGGCAGATTTTGAAATTTTGGATTCCTTGGCTTTTTAGTCCTTTCTGTCTGTGGAGACCTGTTCCTGCAGTGTCTTTGTACCCTCTGGATTGTGAAGAAAGTGGTCTTTGGTCTTTTCTCTCTTTCGTTTGATTGAAAACTAGTCTTTTTGGCAAAGTTTTGTTTCTTGTGCTGGCATTTCTGGTTTGAGTACCAAGATCTCTTTATGGGGATTCTTGGCTGTTCTGCTTCATCAGAACAGAGAGCTCCTGCTCATTTACTCTTTCCTATCTTTGTATTTTGAATTGCACTACGATTTTTGCCTATTTCTTGGTTGGTTTTCTTGAGTTCAGTTGGCTAGGTCTTGTTGCAGCTTTTGAAGAGTCTTTCTTGGTTCTTTGGAGTTTTTGTTTGCGGCAAGGTTGCACTATTCTTCTAGGCTGAGTGGCTGAGTTTTCTTGTCTTCTTTTGCTCATATTGATCTTGCTACTAGTTATCCCTATAAGATTTGGAGCATTTTTGAAGTTTTTGCTTGAAATTCAGTGATTGTTTGGCTTGGGATTTTATAGTTTCACTTGGTCTTTTCGAACTCTTTTATAGAACTCAAAAGCTCAAAAAACATTTTTCTTTGTTGTTTGCTTTTGTTTTTGCATTTTGTTTTCGTTTCTTTGTATCTTTTGAAGCTTTGTTGAGGTTTCTTGCCTTTGGATTTTGGCTTGATTTTGGAAAGGAGTTGTCATTGATTTCTTCCTCTTGTTGTTAAGTGTTTTGGTGTCTTCATATTAAGAGTTCTTGATTTAGGGAACTAGCTTTCTGGACAACCAAAAAAGAGATAAAACTGAAGGAGTTTTGGGAAATTTCACTCTGCTTTAGGAGATTTTGCATCTTAGGATTTGCATGCTTGTAGTGATTTGCATCGGGTGCACTTAAGCATTTAGTCATTTTCATAGTTTTTGTGAGTGTGAGTTTTCTATCTAAAAAGAAAAAATATAATTTTAATCTCGTAGAACCCGTGTAGAAGTTGCTTTTCATCGAAAGACAATAACTGCATTTGCATGTAGTTTGGTTTTTATTAATTTCTTTCTGCATCAAAACATCATAAGTTTCATTTCCACATCCTTGTGACTTAACATAACAGCCCATTAAAATAAGCGATATAATTTAAAATCAACTAGAAAGTTTTCTAAGTGTCATACACCAACTAGCTAGGTTGTAGGGCCTTGGATTAGGTGAGTGGAGAGTTAACTCTCCAAGGCCGCTCAAACAAAACATAGAAGTTGATTAATTGAGCGAAATACAACTCCGTTAGGTGGACCGGGAAAGCTCTCCTCCAGAGAGTCAAGCGCGAGGGGAAGTGAAGGCTGAGAAGAGGGATACCCCCTCTCTGATTAGCTGAATCTGACCTCAATACCGTTCCGCCTGGCTTCTGACACGGATTGGTGCCCATAGTTGCCACTCCTAGGTTCCACACAGGTGACTGCGGGGGGGAATACCCGTGGTACCTGAGGCAGACGTCGCATCACTTTTAGCAGTACTTCTGGGGGGTGCCCTTGCAAAGCTTGGGTGCTTGAGCCGGCAAAGGCTGCCATTTGGAGGTCGGCGTAACTGTTTCTGATACCTTCGCTAGTTTTTCTGGGCCGTAATTATCCCAGACTGCTTTCGGGAGGTCCTATATTTCGCTTTCCTGTATTTTGGTGTCCGGTCCTCATCACCCAGAGCGGAAATACTTGAAGGTTGTTTGCTTGATTGTATCTCAGGGATTTTTCTTATAGTGAGTGCTCTTTACTCCTAGCTTGCCTATCTTTTCACTTTTTGAGTCTAATTTAAAATCTATAAAAGTGGTTGATCAAGCGCCTCGTCGATCGAGGAGAATCCGGGGGTTATCCCCCGAGAGTCCAGAGCCTTCTTCGAGAAGGCGTAGGAGTGATTTAGCAGGTGGTTACCACCCTGTGACGTCTGACGCAGTGGAGAGAGATCCTCCACAAGGGTCTGAAGGTTTCATAGCTGATTCTGGTGTCGGTTCCGAGAGGAGCGTTCCGCTCACCTCACGAGTTTTATTTCCCCAGGAAGAAGATTTTCAAATTGAATAAGTATCTGAACCTCCTACGTTAGGTCCATCTCCTCTTCCTCCTGATTATCCGTTCGTTGTTCAATACATCGGACCTGAGTCAGAGAGACTGGAAGATCTTCTGTATCATTCATACCTTTCGATGGCCACGACTGGGAACGCGGCTTCTGCCGTGAGTGCTGCAGGCATTCAGACTCCTGCTTCTGTTGAAGGAGGGGGCACTATTTCTTTATCTTCGATTACTTCTAGTGCTGCTATGTTTGGCTCTGGTTTCACCCAAGCACATGCTTCTCATTCTGGTCCCTTCTGTTTCGGAATGCCCATTAGTGGGATTCCTTCTTTTTCCTTTTCCGTTGCTGCAGCTGGATCTACACCCATGACTTCCATGGCTAGTGGATCAGCTTCTTTTCAAGGGTTACCCTTCGGAACTAGACACACTCCTAGTTCGAATCCTTCTTTAGGGTCCTTTTCGTTTACTTCTCAGACCCAGAGTTTCAACCCTTGGTCTGGGGGGCAAAGTTCGACTACTTTTACAGGGTGGAACCCTGTCTTCACTACAGCGGGGGCAGGGAATCAGTTTTACGCTGGTCACCAAGGGAATACTTCTTTCCCTTCGTCGAGTGCTTATCAGACCTTTTCTCCTCTTTCTAATGCCTGGAACCCCTATCAGGGGCTTTCCTCTTCATTTTATACTTCAGCGGGGGGAACTGGTCTGGGCTTTGGTAACTCTGCGTTGGGAGGAGGTTCTTCTCCTTTTTCTACGAGTCCTTTTTGGCAACCTGGTGCCTCATCAAATCCAGGGTATTCTTTTCAGAATGTTGGGAATCCATCCCATCAAGGATGGAATCCTCAGGCTCCGCCTCGCTTACCTTTTCTGGCAACATTAAACTTGCCAGATCTGTCGAAGTTGACTAATGATCCGATTCGTTATAGTCCGGGGTGGCCTCCGGTTCCCACCAAAATTCCTTCAGATATTCCAAAGTTTGAAGGTAAGAATGGAGAAGATCCGGCTGACCACATAACCACTTTCCATTTATGGTGTTCTTTGAACTCCCTGATCGATGATTCGATTAGGTTGAGATTATTTCAATGCACCCTAACTCGAAACACTGCCAAATGGTATATTGAGCTAACTGGGGGCAGTTTTGCTACATTTGGAGAACTGGCTATTACATTTCTGAACCATTTTCAGTTGCCTGTCTGATATGATGCTGGGACTGAACTCCTAGCTAATTTTAAGCAGGACGATGCAACCCACATTTCTGATCACATTCAGGAATGGAGGAGAAGGAAGAGGCTGATTAAAGCTCATATTCCAGGTGAATTCATTTTGGAATGGTTTCTAAAATCCCTGCAGTCAGATATTTCGAAAGATGTATCCCTCTCAGGGGTATTTTCCGTGGAGCAGGCCATTTTTAGGGCCCAGCAGCTTGAGTTGATATATTCTCAGTCTGGGGTCCTTCACAAGTATTTGCCTAATGCTCCTCGCTCCAAATTAGATTTATCTAAAACTAAGCCCGGTCCTCATGGCGACGGACTGATTGGATCGATCAATAGTGGTGCAGCCAGCCTGCTTACTCAACTGCAGCAGTTGTCTTTGCAATCTGCTCCTTCTGGTCAGGCTGTGCCTGCTGAGTCATCACCTTCCCAATCTTTGTCCATAAATGCTGTCCAAGCTTTTGATCCCAAAGGAAATCAACAATCCAAAGGGAAGAAGAAGGGAAGAAATAATAAGAAAAAGGGCAAGAACGGGAAGGGTAATGCAAATAAAACCAACGAGCATGTTGGTGAGGGTCCAAAGGAGAAAAGGAAAGTGAAGTTTCTATGCAAGCTATGTGCTGGAGACCATCGTACACACCTTTGCCCTAAAATTCAGGATGCGCAGCGCTTGTTAGCCCAACAGGGTTCTTCTAGTTCCCAGGCTGTGTTAATAAACCCTTTTCCCCAAGGGCAACAATTAGTTGTTGGCGCGAACCAAAATCCTGGGGCTTCCTCTGGGGGCACCCAGGAAGGGGAAATTCCATCGAACATTTTCATGATGAGTGCTCACGCGGATATCGCTACGAGATCCCGTGATTATGGTGGAGAAGAGTCTTCGAAAGCTAAGGAAGTTCCTGATGCTACTGAGCCGCTTCACATTACGAAGCCTACTGTTGAGTCTATGCCTCGGATGCCCAAAGCATATTCTAAGCGATCAACGATTAATCCAAATGCTAGGGCTGCCCAGAACTACTCGATTGTGGAAGATCTGGCGCAGAGTCCTTGTGCTATGTCAGCTTTAGAGGTACTCCAGTCTTGTCCGGCTCAGCGCAGTGCTTTGCTCACTGCCATTGGGGCTATTGATCCGAAAAATTCTCTTCTAATTACTTTTGATATGAATAATTTTAAGAAGAGACTTCCTCATCACATGGCATTTCACATTAAATCGTCATATTGGAAGTGCAATATCTTTCGAACGGTTGTTGATGAGGGTGCTTCCACATGCGTGATGTCTCTCGCATGCTAGAAGACACTTGGATCTCCCAAAGCTGTTCCATCTAGCACTGTTCTTACTGCGTTCGATGGTCATTCTCACAGACCCCATGGTATTGTCCCGGCTTTGCCCATCTGTGTTGGGGGCAAAACCGTTAACATAGAGGTTGAGGTAGTAGATGCAGCCTTGGGCTACAACCTTTTGTTGGGGAGGAACTGGATTTATGAGATGGATGCCATTGCATCCTCATTATTTCGAATTGTATGTTTTCCCCACGAAGGGAGGATCGTTACAGTGGATCAACTGGACTGTCCTCCTGTAGACCTGAATGCGTCTTCTGACTCATCTGTTCCTAAGTTGGATAATACTAAGGCGCCTGTTGAGAATTTAGGAGTTGGAATGTATTCTTCCTTGATGGGTACTTTCGATATTCCTCCTCCTACGGTTCATATTAATGCAATTTCATCCTCCAAGGCTCCTCTTCGAAGAGAGTTCTTCAGAACTCATTATTTTTTGGACCCTTGGACCTTACCTTCCCCTACCGCCACATTAGCGGAAGGTCAAGTGGGTGGAATGGAATTTCCTATTTCTGCAGCTGAGATTGCATATCAGTCTATTGTTGACTCTACAGAATCCATCCCAGCTCCTCTTTGACCGGAAGAGTTGGATGGAGATGTGGCTCTAGCTTGGACGCTTAGTTCTTCTTCTGCCCAGGATTGCCTTGATACCACTCTTCCATCTGAAGAGGCCATCCTGGAAGCCATGACTGGTATAGATAGACCGTGGGATGACTTGCATCATCAGTCTTACTTTTTACCTGACTTGAGCGAATTTGAAACTAGTTTCCCGAGTCCTCAGTCTCCTGGTCCTGTTCACCCAGTCTTGAACCCTTTAGCACCAACACAGGTTTATGCTGAAGGGAACATGGCTGTGATTTCTCCTACTATCCCGGTGAACATTTCCAGGGATCCCAATATTATCAAGAATGTCTTCATCGGAGCTGAATGTTCCCGTGAAGAGATTCAAATTTACACCAAGCTCTTTAAAGAGTATATGGATGTATTCGCTTGGTCTTATGGGGAAATGCCTGGTATAGATCCATCTATTGTCCAGCATGAGATCAAGACGTATGAAAACGCTAAGCCGGTGAGGCAAAAAATTCGTCCAGTCAATCCTAGGAAGGCAGCAGCTATCAAAGCTGAAGTTGAGAAGCTGCTTAAGGCGGGATTCATTTTCCCTGTTCCTTTGACTGAATGGGTTTCAAATCCCGTTCCCGTAGATAAAAATCAAGGAACGATTCGAGTTTGCATCGATTTCAGAGACCTAAATAAAGCATGTCCTAAAGATAATTACCCCACACCATTTATTGATCAGATCATTGACGAGTGTGCCGGTAATGAGATTTTCTCCTTCATGGACGATTTCTCCGGATATAATCAGATTACTATCCGTCCTGAAGATCAGCATAAGACTGCCTTTATTTGTCCCTGGGGTACATTTGCATACAAGAAGATGCCTTTTGGTCTTAAAAATGTCGGGGCTACCTTTCAGCGGGCCATGTCATATGCCTTCCACGACATCAAAAAGATTATTGAGGCGTATTTGGATGATTTAGCTGCTCATTCTCGAAAGAGGATGGATCATCCTGCTCACCTCCGGCAAATATTTGAACGATGTCGGTTCTATAAGATTAGATTGAATCCGAACAAGTGCGTTTTCGCGGTTACATCCGGTCGGTTATTGGGATTCATTGTGTCCAAGGAAGGGATTAGGGTAGATCCCTTCAAGGTTGAGGAAATACTTCGGTTGCCTCTCCCGTCCTCTATTCGTCAGCTTCAAAGTCTACAAGGAAAGTCTAATTTTCTTCGGAGATTTATCGTAAATTATGCTGAAGTTACAAAGGGATTTATGAGATTGTTGAAGAAGGGAGTTCCATTTATTTGGGATGACTTCGCTCAACGCTCGTTCGATGCTTTGAAAAAATCATTGACCTCTGCTCCTTTATTGAGTCCACCTGATTATAGCAGGGATTTCCTTTTGTATCTGGCAGCAGCAGAATCTACCATCGGTATGGTTCTGGTTCAGGAGGATGATGCTCTTGCAGAGCATGTTATATACTACCTTAGTCGAGGCTTGGTAGGACCTGAACTCCGGTACACTCCGATAGAAAAATTAGCTTTAGCAGCAGTTCATGCTGTGCAGCGACTCCGACATTACATTATTCTTCGAAAAACTTATGTTTTGGCAGCAGCCAATCCATTTCAGTTTGTCCTCAGTAGGCGAGTGATTGGGGGCAAATACAATAGATGGATTGTGATTTTACGGGAATTTGATCTTGAGTTTATGTCTGCCAAATCCAAGAAATCATTAGTTTTCGCGGAATTGATCTCTGAGTTGCCCTATGGGGAAGAGATGATCTATGATGAATCCTTTCCGGATGAACATTTGTTTCTTATCTCTTCACAAGATCCTTGGTACGGAGATATCATTGTGTATCTCCAGACTGCAAAGTTTCCCTCTACTTTTTCGAAAGATGAGCGTCGTAAGTTGCGTCACTTGGCCAAGAATTATTTGATTATTGGTGATGCTTTATACCGTCGAGGGGTTGATTCAATCCTGAGACGCTGCTTAACTCTCGAAGAAGCTGAGGCTGTGCTGAATGATTCCCACAGTGGAGCTTGTGGGGGTCATTTATCTAGGCTTGCTACAGCCCAAAAAATCTTGCGTGCTGGGTACTTTTGGCCCTCGATTTTCAAGGATTGTATCGAATCGGTCAAAAAGTGTCATCCGTGTCAAGTCTATACTCGAAAAATGCGCGATCATCCAGCTCCGCTTTTTCCAGTCATTACTGTCGGTCCCTTTACAAAGTGGGGTGTTGATTATACTACTTGTAACCCGCCTTCGGCTAAAGGTCACAAGTACATTATTGTAGCAGTAGACTACTTTACGAAGTGGGTCGAGGCTATGCCTACTTTTGGGAATGATGGTGAGACTGCAACTCTTTTCCTTTTCAACCAGGTTATCGCTCGTTTTGGTATTCCTAGAGAGATTGTCACTGATCATGGTAGTCATTTTCAGAATAGTATGATGGTTGAGTTGGCTCTCAAATTGGGTTTCCGGCAGGAGCATTCATCTCCGTATTCTCCTCAAGCCAATGGGCAAGTGGAAGCCGTGAATAAATCCTTGAAGACAATTCTTCAAAGGACAATTGATAAAGCTAGATCCAACTGGCATATTATGCTATATCCTGCACTTTGGGCATATAGGACGTCAGTGAAAACTGCAACTGGCTTTACTCCGTTTCAGCTAGTGCATGGGGTGGAATCCGTATTTCCTATTGAATGCGAGATTCCTTCTCTTAAGTTAGCTGTTGAACTTCTTCCTGACACTTCTAGTCTTGAAGAACGGCTCCTTCATCTGGAACATCTCGGTGAGTAGCATCGGGATGCCGCCACGATGAATGAAGTGCATAAAAACCGAGTTAAAGTTCAGTACGATAAGGCGGTCAAACCCAGGGTTTTTTCGGAAGGTGACCTTGTTTTGATCTATGCCCAAGAAAAAGATGCCCTGGGGGCAGGAAAGTTTAAGTCTATGTGGTATGGCCCTTTTATCGTTAAAAAATTCCTTAAGAAAGGAGCGTATACCTTGGTCGATTTTGAAGGGAACGAGTTGCCGGAGCCCCGAAATGGGCTCTATTTAAAGAAGTATTATGCCTAGGCTTTGGCCTGGCATGTTGCTTTTGTATATAGTAGTTTTGTTTTGTACATATCTGGTAGATTTTCGATCTTTGATGAGTTGGTGATGATTTTGATCTGCTTTGGCAGGTTTTTTTGGATGTCATGAGTCATTTTGGTTTCTCCGATGGTGCTAGTAGACACACCCGGAACTTAGCTTCTGCGGCTTGGGTGCTTCATTATCCTTCCGGTCAGCTGTTAGTATCAAGAGGGGTCTGCATTGGTCCTGCTTCCAATAATATAGCAGAATACACTGCAGTTGTTTATCTACTCTCGGAGGCAATATCTTTGGGTGTTGATTCGTTTGTAGTTTTCTTGGACTCTCAGCTGGTGGTGTCGCAGTTGAACAATACTTATCGGGTTCAAGATCCATTTTTATTACGGTTGTTCTTGAGGGTGCGTTTGTTACAAAGATCATTTCAATTTTTAACTTTCATTCATATTCCTCGAGCAGACTCATTAGCTAATCAAGCAATTGATTGGCATATTAATCATTCCATACAATAAAATTTAATCATCAAAAAACATCATACATTTTGATACATTTATCACATCACATCAAATATCGCTGTATATATATCATCAGAGTGTTCAAAAACTTTCCAAAAATTTGGATCCATAAGGTCATACAAAACTTGGGCTTATGCCCGATCATGTTCAGTCTCAAAAAAGAATATACAGTCATCTAATACATAATATCTGTCTACTCCTGAGGTCCCTGCCCAGAAGTCGTGTTCCTATAGAACGTGACCGCGGTGGCAACTCGGCGGAATAATCATACCCAGTCTCGGGGCACTCCTACCACCCGTCTCTGGATGGCTTCCGGTAGGTCTTCCACGGTAGCCATAGGTATTTGGCGGGTTAACCCCTCCAAGTTCCTCTGCACAGCCTGGAGGGTCCTGTCTGAATCCACTATATCTGCTTCGCCCCTGCGACACTTGTGGCGCGGGAAACCCTTAGGTCGAACTGGTCCAATATCTGTATCATGATCATATTTACATTGTCATTCGTTATGAATCCAATCAAAAACATGTTTATTTTCATTTTTTCATACATATTTGAAAAAATCCAAAAAAATTATATAAGTAAATTTTTTTTGCAAACTTACCGACTGTGCCCCATGCTGTGCCTGGTGGAAGAACAAGATCTGGATCTCCACGAAAGTCCATCCCGGCATAGGGATAGTCATCCAAAACGATGATTTGTTCTCCCCACCAAAGGAAGAACTCATCATCCCAAGTGGTCCAGGGAACTTCACTTCCCCCTAATCTCTTCATCATATCCGCCCAACGGGCAATTCTTGGGTCCCTCGGGCTACTGATGGTAGAGATAACTCTAGGTCTCAATGCTGGTATCTTCTCAAAGAAGAATGTCATCAAAATAGTACCGTATCCAAAGTGTTTGGTCTTTTCTTGGCGGATTGAGGTCAACTATTGCTTCATGTTCAGTAATAGGGCTGTGCACCAATCATACACATGAGTCAAGCATTCCACTGCTATGCTCATTTGCGTCCTGGACGCCTGATGTAGGGAGGCAGATCCTGCCACTCTGCCAATGGTGAAAAGGAGGATTTTCATGTGCAAATCCCTTAAATCTTTAATCGCAATCTGAGTTCCAACTTTCTTGGAACCCTCTACGCAATACACGTAGACATAATCTTCCACGGTTAGCCCTCCCAGGGGCTTCCCGTGCAAGTCTACTGGTTCCCCCCTCCGGGAGAGTCCAGTGATAAAGTATATGTCTTCCACTTCAATGCGTACTGGCATCTGATCTATCATAAAGCAGTCCTCTTCTGGTTCCCAGTAATTGACGAGCATTTCTAGCAACCGAACATTGCTTTTCATATTTGGCATTTTGAAAAATTTGAACAATCCGCAATTCCGAAGAATATTTTGCGATGCTCGATCTTGCATGACCTCTTGATCAATTGCACTATGTTCACGCTCTCTCCATGAGATTGTCATCCTGTCAAAATTCAATAAATCCTGCATTAGCCACGCATTTTTTGATTCGGGCCTGCGCATACGCGACTTTTTCTATGCACATTCGCATGTATACGCGACTTTTCCATTACAAACCCGCGTATGCGTAAGTCCGTGTTTTTTAGCAAGGGTTTTAATGATGAAAATCACTAAATTTTAATTTCTAAACGGACAAAATGATTTGAAAGGATGATTGAGGAGCTTACCTGAAAAATTCGGTGTGATTCGACGGTCGGTTGTTCCTGATTTGATGAAAGAATTGTTTTGCTCTAGAGCACTTTTTTCCAAATCAGCAATGTAATAATGAACCAAATATGAGGTAATTTGTCTATTTATGCCTAAAAGGTTGAAAATTTTCACAAAAATTTGTTATGCTTATTTTTTCAATCTATCTTACGCTGCATAACCCAGATGCTTGGAAGTACCCAGTTTGGTATGTTTTCAGGTACATTTTGACGAATTTGAGATTTTTCCCGTTTTTGATCCATGATTACCGACTCGTCACGGCAGGTATATGATCTTCACTGGCATATAGGTTAGGGAAATCACTTTCCGTTGCATCTTTCATACTAGCCTTCATACTGATCACTTGCCATAGGGTCGATCCCATCAGGTCATGACTATTACACCCAGTTCACTCGCCGATTATTTAATCATGACTTGGTGGTAGAGCCTTCCTTTACATGGGATTCCTAGTTAGTTCCTCGCTATCACTTGTTGCCCATGCTGCGTTTTATGTAGGCTCGGGAGTCCTCTTTAGTCCCGCCATGACTTATGTGTTGAAGCTTCATTCTTCTTCTTCCTCACCATCATTTTTCTGGCTATTACCCTAGAGGCTCCCTGGTGTCGTTAAGTTGTATTACTGCATTGCATATTGGCTACTTGTTTATCCTGGCCTTTAGCCGGCTTCATTTGGACTCAGTGTTTAAGCCAACTTTTGACCTTGACTATTTGTACAAGTTAACCATTGCATGCACTTAGCTATCGCAACTTGACACCCTTTTACCCATGGATGGAACGTTCCTTTGAGTATCGCTTACCAGTTTCCACCACCTTGCATTGAGCATAGGATTGTTCCAATCCCAGGAACTAGTACATCTGATTTTTTGATACTCGTTCTATCCATTGTACCCTAGCATTCTTTTATTCTTTTTCAGGCTTATTATATGAAAAAAACAAAAAAATCAAATATAACAAAAAGAGCGGGAACAGGATGTATCTTCGTTGTTTTGATGGCAGTACAGAGTCAGTTTGTCGCCCTTGAACAAAGAACATATACTTATATATATTTCCTTCATTTGGGATGGTTTTAGTTTTGACCTAGGTTCAGCCTTTACCTTGTTTCACTTGTGAGTCCTCCCCCGGTTGGTTATTCTTCCAATCATATGGAGAGTTTGTTTTGCCTCATGCATAACAGACTTATACAGTGTCACTTTTACTGCCATGGTCATCATGAGTCATGCTTTTGTTCAAGGGAAGTCTAACCAGAGTCTGCCATTCTGCGGTGTCTCTTGACTCATTATTCAGTCGGCCTTTCCGGTCTTGTCAGTATCTTGTTCTATCACATCAGATGTTTTGGTCTTCTTCTCGTGCTGGTTTGAGAAGGTCCCCATTGACTTCTTGCTGGCGGGTTTGTCTCTTATCGACTATGACACATTGCTCTGAGAGCAAACCTAGAGCTGCACCCTGGCCCTATTTCCATCATTGATAGGTGACCTTGTGCTCCGCATTTGATCATCATTATGGGTCTTTGACTGAGTGGTTTCCCCTGTGTTCGACGTCAGCATACATTATCACACTTGGGATTCGTGCAGTACCTTGATTTCCATTTGACCCTATCGATGGATTTCTCGCCTCTGTGTCAGCTTTCATTATTGGTTGGTTCAGAGGGTTTCTTCCGTGCGCTAGCTTCATCTTGTGCATGTCGGAAACGTACTTCGGTTTTGGTTCCATCACTCTGCTTCGTCCGATTCCTTCCAAATCTTGGCCTGCGGGTTACACTCGCGCTGGACTGATGTGGGATGCCTTAATGCCTTCCTTCCAGCAGATCTTTTCCCATCGACTTCGACTCATTGCTCTGGGAATAAGATCTAGAGTCTTTTTGTCAGTACCTTAGGGTTTGCAGTCATCAGTGGCAGACTCTTCGCTATCGACAGTGGGGATTCATCATTGCCTCCTGATTGGTAGATTCTTTCAAGTGTTCGACTTCAACTATTTCATTCGCACTTGTTAGATTGTACTGGGGCACCTTGACGCTCATTTTCATTATTGGTGGGTTGTCTCGCGTTGGTTAACGGTATACATCATTGACCGATAATCCAAAGATTTCTCACATGGTCGACTTCAGCTCATTTATTCCCATTGTGTAGAATTGTGCCATAGTGATCGGTGAAGACCTCGGGTTGCATCAGCATTTCTCGGTTCACTTTTGACAGTCCATTCAGTTTCTGCTAGTGATGCCGTCCACCCTTATATGTTGCAGTTCAGTACAGCAGCATCCTATATGTTGGCTCCCGAGTTGCGTGATAGTACCATTTTTTCCACCCCTTATGATTTGGTACTTGGAGATTCAGTTACTTATTTGATCAGACATCCAGTTGCAGCATCCTTGATCAGCTTTTTATATGTGATACTTGGACATTGATTCAGAATTATACTTCTGGGCCATGCTCAGATGATTCATTATGTACTTTCAGTTCAGTTATACTTGTATACATGTTGGATCTATTCAGTACTTTCTATATGATGTATTTTTGACTGAGCATGGGTATGCCCACCTCAGCATGAGTTGACTCTCTGTTTTCTTTCATTGGTTTTTGGCAGGCTGAAATCTGGTGAAGTCCTCTTTTGTCCTTGCGGAGTTCTTTCTATGTGCATAATACATTTCGGCCATCATGTACCCCTCCTAACCTCATATATTAGGGGGCATATGTTATAGCATCATTTATCACCTTCATATGATTCATGATTGCTTTTATGGCTTTGGGAACCCATTCCTACAGACTTGGACAAAATTCACTAAAAAACAGTGTTAAATTTTCCATACGCGGTTATGCCCAGACTTTTCCGCGTGTATACGCGAGTCCACATGTACTTTCCCACGTATGCCATTAAAATCATTAAAAATATATATAAAAAATCCCTATTTTTGGGTTGGGTTGATGGTTACTATGGTAGTTCAACCACCCCAGCACGTGGCCAACTGTTTCCAACTGTTGAAACTACTTTGAGGGAGTATAAAATCCCCTCATGTGCATGGCCTAAGGGAGAGAGAGAATTTATTGATATTATACTTTGTTGGTATTCCCTATCCAAGTCTGAATTCCCGTGCCTCCTGCACTTCCCAGTTCATTATAGGAAACCCTTGTTTCCTGGAGATGCTCATCTCTTTATATGTCATCTTGTATGCACCAGTTTGGAAGGAATCTTAGTGAGGCAAGGGTGGGACGGATCCGGATGACGGTTTGCTCGAAGATCGTGGAAGGATTCAGGTGATCTCTCCACTCGTTATTTCTGTACATGCTATTTATAATACAGAAATACCATCTTGTTCCCGAAATATACGTGTTAGTGTCCACTTACATACATGAGAATATTGTTATTTAAGCATTCATTATGGTTTATCTAATGTTTCATATGGATTTCACTAACATTTAGAGTAGATATATGATGTACAACCAGTTCTTCGTGCTTGTTTCTTCTTGTCTTTCAGGTTGAGAAGGGAGAAGGGTTGCTGGGGGTTTGGACCCCGCGGGATCTGCTTCAACCGTAGGACCTACGGGTAACTTCCTAGATCTACTCTATTTAGTTTTTCATGAACATGTATGGTTGTGTGAGTCCTTCTTAAGTAGCATGCCCTACTCTGTGGAGGTTTAAACCCAACAAACCTCTAGGGTGATTTTCCCCGAAACAGGGAACCAATTGTAGGAAACTAATAATCACTCCTAAGGTGCAAAATTCACTTAAATGGCTTAAGATAGCAGCCCCACGTGTGAAAAGGGCCAAAAGCAAGTCAGTTAGACCATGGTTGACCAAAGTCAACAACGTACCCTAAGAGGGGAAGCTTGCACAAGAAGATTGTGTACTTGGTGTGAAGGGAAAATTTGAAATGAGAGAAACCCTAATGTGAGTGGGGTCCATGCACATAATGCATAAAATATGAAGGAGAGCTATTGTGGAGTCAGTTTTGGAAATAGAATTTGAAGTTGAAGCTCTCTTCAACTTGTTGCTTCTTAGCACAAGAGGGATTCCTGTTTAGGAATGCCCTTCTCTTCCATGGGAGGCCATGGGGAGATTGTACTTCATCTTCCTCACATCATGGCATGAGGCCAAGGCAGTCATTTGCAGCTACTGTGTTATTCTTGCAGCAAGAGAACGTTGGAGTTGCTGGTGTTGTAGTGAGGGACTTCCATCATCTCACTTCCAGAGTTGGTTTGTAGAGGAGGATCCACATCTTTCTATATGAAATCAGAAAAGGAGATTTCCAGAGCTGATATTGTAGATTTTGCGTTAGGCCATATGTATTTATCTCATGCCCAGCATAGTCCCTTTCTCCTACAACGTTATTCTCAATGAGGGTTTGCAGGTGGAGCATATTTTGTGCACTATGGAGTGCATTTTTTAGTAAGGGGATCAACCCCTTCTCTTTTGAGTACATTGGAGGAGGTTTGCATATCCATTGCAGCATTTCCCATCCTCTCCAATGTTGTATTATAATTGAGTTGTAGTAGTTGCCCAGCTACTTCGACATTTTCTAGTTTTATGTATTTTAGCCAATCCCTTAGAGGATTGTTGTAATAATGTTTTCCGGGGTTGAGATCTTGCTCCCCCATCTTTATTTGAGATTTTTTTGCTATATAATTTCATATATATCACTTGGCAGTCATTTTCCCTCATAGACTGCACAGTTAGAGAGTAGCTGGATGTATGTAGCAGTGTATTTTCTTGTTTCATGTACATTTCCTATTGAGGCTGATTTGAGCTTACCTTGAGAAGAAATTTCCTCAAGGGATTTTTATTAAAATTGATGTTATAGATTATATATCAGATTTGTACTCTTATCATATTCTATGAATCGTTATTTCACTGCTACTACTTGTTGAAGTGTTCATGCTGCTGGATATTCTTGTGGGAGATCTGTATAACCTACTTAAGGTTATTTATTTGTGTTTATATTCTACAGGGAGTTTGTATCAGACATGTTCTAAGGCATCCCGGCATTGGATTGCCTTATTTTCACATTGGCTTCCTTATACAGCGTCCTCATGGACAGCTGGTGCAGAAATTCTTGGAAGGGAATTATTAGCTCTCGACAGGTTCTATTGTCAAAGTCTGCTAGTGGGCCAGGTAGCCTCTAGATCTTATTCTTCCTTGTGAAGATGAAATATCCAGTAAATTCCCCTGCAGTAAATCTCTGAGATATTTCAGTGTTGATTGTTAATATTTCTGGAGTGGAAAATAGGAACATCTAAGATGTTCTCGATGGAGCAAAAATTTTCCCATTTGGGACATTACAGTGGTATCAGAGCTTTGAACTTGGCTCAGCCTTTGAAGTTCGAATTTCAGAGAAGAAAAGGTTAGATATGATGCAGAAGATGAGATCAATCTCATCAGTTTTGGGTCCAACAACAACCTCTCCAAGGAGGTTGAGGAGATAGAAGAAGGAGAAGTGGAAGGACCATGCACTTCCCATTCTCACAGAGGAGCAAAGCAGAAGCATGAAGAACACTTGGAATTTGAAATTCTAAGTGAGTATCTACTGAATATGGAACAAACACTAGAGTCTTCCAAGAGACTCTATCTTTCACACTTGTTCAACAGGAAGAGGAAAGAGCTTGGTGGTTCAGCCATGGGAGGGATACAAGGGTTTCTACTCTTGTTGATTTTTCTCAGATCTTGATCAGAATATTTGGACAAAGGAGGGAGGAGCCCTCACCACTAGAGGCACATTCCAGCGTTGTTATATTCACGGAGGAGCAACCTCCACCTTTAGTTATTGAGGCAACCAACACACTTGAGGAAGAGACTATTGCAGCAAGATTCTTCTAGATCTCTCCAAGGTATGCATGAGTTTTCATCTATCATGGAGGATTGTACATTTTTTCATGCTAATTGTCTTGAGGAGGCTACTTTCACTGCATTGTGCCATTATTCTCAGACACCCTTGATGAGTCTTGCACCACACATGAGGTTGGGGTTTAAGATATGAACCATGGAGGAAATTTCATTTCAATGTCCCATGAAATGCAAAAGGAGAAATATGTTTTGGGACAATGGTAGCTCTTATGAAAGAGGTACCAAGTGGCAGGATAGTTACACAAAAGAGCAGAGCTTGTGCATTATATGTGCCCAGCGGAAATGTGGAGGATCCATAACCCATAGGTCCCAGGATCTTTTCACACTCATTGCATTTGATGGACAAGGGGAGAGTATGGGTGCATCATGATGGAGTGGAATTTGTCTTTCCACTCATTATGTTTCCATTTCAGATTGGGTATGTTCGAAGTATAGTGGAGAAATAGTACTCTTGTTGCTCAGATTTTGTTTGCATGTTGTGAGAGCAAGAGGAGGAACCAGCATAGTGCAAGAGGATTGCTCTTTGGTATTGGATGCCCTAGTAGCACCTTCTTCATGGGAGGGGCTCCACATTTGAAGCAACATGATGGAGGAGTCTTTGGCAAGATTCATGTCAAAGAAGGAAGCTTTGAGTTAACAGTGGCCCTACTCCAAAGGCCACCAATGTTGTCACTTGAGAGCTTGAGTTACTTGTTGGAGTGAATTTCAAATCACTTCACAAGTGATGTACTTTGGAGGCATGTAGATGATGAGCATGAAGGAGTAATGGAGGGAAGCATTCCTCACTACATTTTGACTTTCTTGGCTTGGTTGCACAAGCACAAGAAGAGGGATCTACATGCAATGTTTATGGATTTTTATTTCATGCATTTTTCATGCATATTGTTCATTGATGGAGGAGTCCACTTGGGAGGGCTTTCTAATGGATGTATATCAAAATTTGGCTAGATGCATAGCCCAAGAGAGGATGAGATGGTTGGCACAACCACTCCCCTACTCTGTTGCAGTAAGGGGGACTTTTCATTGGAGCCATTTTCAGCTCAAAGGCCAAAGTACATAATGAGGGAGGTAACTTTTGTGACATGCATTGTACTCTCTTATCTTTATGAGCAGCATATCCGATCAAGAGGGATCCTTCCTTCTTGCATATTGTGTTTTTTTGTACTTATGGTTCATTGCAGCAAAGTGATGGCTATTTCAGCAGTGGTTTGTGAGGGAAAGCCACATAGTTTTGGTGTGCACCTTTTTGCACCAAAATGTGTTTTCATGATCACACCTTGCAGGATGGATGTGGCAGAAAACAAGTGGCTTCAAAGACACTTGTTGCATTATATATTGAGGTAGGCAAATGATGCCCTGTGCTGGTTCCATGCATGGGACCATATTTCACCTCCTTGCTCTCATAATTTTATGCTTCCATAAGTGCTAATGGACCATTGTTTCGAGGAAGCACTGTTTTGGAGGAGGGAGAATAAATTGAAGATGACCATTGGGAGGGTGATTCTCCCTACTTTTCATGTTTTATGTCTTAGGAGAAGCAATGGGCAACCCATGATTGCCAAGCTTCATCTCTTTCCTTCACGAGGGAGGAGTTATTTGGAGAGTTCAAAATTTTGGAGGAGGCACTTCATGGCTTTTATGTTTGATGGGGTGGCTTGGGTCTCTCATGGAGATTATTTTATTTCAGCCATATATCAGCAGCAACCCCATATGTATCATGAGGATGGAGAGACTCATTGGGTGGATGTGCCCTTTGGGTGAAGAAGACCTCCATTCTTTTGCAGAACATGCTCCAAGAGGAGTATGAGAGATGATATGGTCATCATATACAGCCATGTGTTTTTCCCATAAGGTGGACCATATGATTATTTGGATGCCATATGTGGATGAATTCCAACTCATCACATATGAGATGATTTGGGCCAGCTTGATTTTCAGCGTTGGAGGAGAGATCTTTGGAGATCTAGACTTCATTTTTTCCTCTTGAAGGCAACATTATTGCAGCCCAAGTTCAACTTTCACTCCACATACATCCTAAGTGGAGAAGAGGATAGCATGGGGTAGGCTATGAAGCTTACCAAGTTCAGAAATTCAGCCCACCTATTTCTCATGAGCACAAGGTGGAGGAGTACTTTTAGGAGTTGCCTAGTTGGAGGGTGACTCATTTTGCTTGATTGCTTGAGGATGGAGGATCTACAAGAGGATATTTCAGACTCCATGCCTTGAGTGGAGGACCTTTTTGCAGTTCATCCTTGCTCTTTCTTGAGGACAAGCAATTTTTGGGAGGGGAGGACTGTAATGTCCCAAATTTTGCAATAAAGTATTTGGGACATTAATCTTTCTTTTATTTTAATAAAAGGAATAAAATGGGTGAGGGAACCCATTGTATCAAATTAATAATCACTCCTAAGGTGAAAAATTCACTTAAGTGGGTTAAGATAGCAGCCCCAAGTGTGAAAAGGGCCAAAAGCAAGTGAGCTAGATCATGGTTGACCAAAGTCAACAACGTACCCTAAGAGGGGAATCTTGCACAAGAAGATTGCGTAGTTGGAGTGGAGGGAAATTGAAATGAGAGAAACCATAATGTGAGTGGGTTCCATGCATACAATGCATAAAATATGAAGGAGAGCTATTGTGGAGTCAGTTTTGGAAATAGAATTCGAAGTTGAAGCTCTCTTCAACTTCTTGCTGCTTAGCACAAGAGGGATTCTTGTTTAGGAATGCCCTTCTCTTCCATGGGAGGCCATGGGGAGATTGTACTTCATCTTCCTTACATCATGGCATGAGGCCAAGGTAGTAATTTGCAGCTATCGCGTTATTCTTGCAGCAAGAGAACACTCGAGTTACTGGTGTTGCAATGAGGGACTTCCATCATCTCACTTCCAGAGTTGGTTTGTAGAGGAGGAGCCATCTCTTTCTCTAGGAAATCAAAAAAGGAGATTTCCGGAGCTAATATTGTAGATTTGGCATCAGGCCATATGTATTTCTCTCATGCCCAGCGTATTCCCTTTCTCCCACAGCGTTATTCTCAGTGAGGGTTTGCAGGTGGAGCATATTTTGTGCACTATGGAGTGCATTTTTCAGTAAGGGGATCAACCCCTTCCCTTTTGAGTACATTGGAGGAGGTTTTCATATCCATTGCAGAATTTCCCATCCTCTCCAATGTTGTATTATATTTGAGCTGCAGTAGCTGCCCAGCTACTCCGACATTTTCCAGTTTTATGTATTTTAGCCAATCCCTTAGAGGATTGTTGTAATAATATTTTCTGGGGTTGATATCTTGCTCCCCCATCTTTATTTGAGATTTTATTGCTATATCATTTCATATATATCACTTGGAAGTCATTTTACCTCATAGACTGCGCAGTTAGAGAGTAGCTGGATGTATGTAGCAGTGTATTCTCTTGTTTCATGTACATTTCCTATTGAGGCTGATTTGAGCTTACCTTGAGAGGAATTTTACTCAAGGTATTTGTATTAAATTTGATGCTACAGATTATATATCATATTTGCACACTTCTCATATTCCATGAATCATTATTTCACTGTTGCTACTTGTTGAAGTGTTCATGCTGCTGGAGATTGTTGTGGGAGATCTGTATAACCTACTTAAGGTTATTTCTTTGTGCTTATATTCTACAGGGAGTTTTTATTAGACATGTTCTAAGGCATATCGAAATTGGATTCCCTTATTTTCACATTGGCTTCCTTATACAACGTCCTCATGGACAACTGGTGCAGAAATTCCTGGAAGGGAATTATTAGCTCTCGACAAGTTCTATTTTCAAAGTCCGCTAGTGGGCCAGGTAGCCTCTGGATCTCATTCTTCCTTGTGAAGATGGAATATCCACTAAATTCCCCTGCATTAAATCTATGAGATATTTCAGTGTTGATTGTTAATATTTCCAGAGTGGAAAATAGGAACATCTAAGATGTTCCTGATGGAGCAAAAATTTTCCAATTTGGGACATTATACTTCTTGCACCTAATTTCAAAGTGATTTGCCTCCAAAAACACTAAAATATGATTTTACAATCAATGAGTATGTTTTTTTGAATTTTGGCCAAAAACACACTACATAGTGCACAAGCGCAGCGCCACCTCAGGCAGAAAATAGGTCCTGTTGCAGCCAAGTTTCGGACCCCTTCCCGATGTCTGATTTTTCTCCGTGATGACTCGTTGGAAAACCTAATGAGTCAAATTTCAAAATATACCTTTTTTTTCATGATACAGCTCCTATAACCGGTTCAAAATGTCAATATCCTAACACTGCTCTGAGCGCAGCGCCAGGCCTGAAAAGGAGGCATAATGGTGAAAATGAGGGGTTTTTTGACCTTTTCAGGGTTCAAAAATGCTCCAATTTCTATGAAATTTTGTGAGAATAGTTTAATAGTGATGATAAATCCAAAAATGTAGATTTTTCCCTCTCAGGATGCTCTAGGGAAAATCGTAGCGCCAGTGGCGTTGCGCTAATAGGCCTTCAAAATCTCAAAAAACAAAACTTGCCCAAATTCCCTCAAAATTTGTGGAGGTCTCCCTCATGGGGTTTGAGAGACACGTTGAGAAGCATGTGCCAAAATTCCAATTTTTTCATGACATTTTGCTTCTTTTAGGGTTTTAATTTCAATGAGGGCCTCTTTGAGTTTTTCCCTTGCAGCTTGATTTCTTTGGGAAAAATGCTTGGTCATATTTTTCTGGAGATCAAGGCCTCTTTTTACCTTCTTAAAATACTTGTATTCATTCTTGTAATACTGAATGACACGTTGTGCCATTTCAAAATATCTCTCTAGCTCCCTAGTTTGAGCATCTTTGCTTTGTAGTAGTAGTGTAGTGGCCATCTCCTCATCTTCATTATCACTGTCAAGGTCAACGAGTTGGGGTTCCTATTTAGTTTGCCTACCTCCCTTACCTTTCTTACCATTTTTCATCTTTTATTTTCCCTTGTCAAGCCTTTGAGCTGATGTAGATGGCAAGGTCCCTTGCCTTTTGGAGGCAGCAAACACTAGCCTTGGCCCTATTTGATAGGTTAATGCAAGGGGTAGGTTAATGCAAGGGGTGTGATGGAGGCCTTTTTGGTGTTCTCATCATGGTTATGATCCTCAATTTGACTTTCATCATCTGTACTTTCCTTACTTTCATTTTTTTCATCATCAATATTGTAGCCTCTTGGCATAGGAAAAACAAAGGTTTAGAACTCCAGAGCAATCCTATGACCTATGAAACCCTAGGTGACCTAGTGGGAGGCTCTTTGGACTTGGCCTTCGACTGAAAACTTGGCTTTGGGTCCTCAAGTAAAAAAATAATAGAGTTTTTTATATTTTGATGTATTGAAGATCCAAAATCCAATGTACTTGATTTATCTAAAGAGCCTACAAATATATTTTTGAGACCATCAATGCTTGATGCATCCAGGAAACACAAGAGTGAGTAGGTTGGTTGGTGATCCTAGGTGTCAAGTGGAGGAAATTAGGCAAGCCAAAATAGAATGCTAAGGTCAAGGGTGACAAAACAGAGACACAATTAGTGGTATGAGCCCATGATGGGTCTTCTGTGAGTGATAGACTGACCCTGACATGATAGGATGGTGAAATAGTGAAAAATTTATCCTAAGGATAATGAAGGCAGTGAGATTTCTAGAACTCACAATATTCATGAATTTTGTTTCTAGAAATCGAGGATAAGAATTTAGTCATCTACAAAGGAAAAAATTATTGATGACTAATAGTGGCTCCACTTTGGGAGAGTAGCTCCTTTTGAGGAGGTGTCCAGAACTTCGGATCTTTTTTTTTATGAAGATCAATGCCTCATCCATTGGGTAGATTTTTCTTCTTTCATTTGTTGATGTTTCTTTGAAGTCGCGATCTCAATAATCTAAAAAACATGATTAGCTCAACTTCATCTCTACCTACCCAACCTACCTGCATAACATTTTTTCTTCCTTGGGTGCACTTGAACTGTCAAACCCTTGACATTCTTTTTGTTTTGAAACCAAAAACAAACTATCTACTTCTACCTTATTTCTTCCAAGAGTTCAAATTATGATAATGACCTATTTTTATTTTCTACCTAGAATAACTGACTGTCAAGATTAGGTTGTATGAAAGACTTGATTCTCTAAGCTATAGACATGAAATTGAAAGCATGGTTTAAATCAGGATTAGGCAATTTGACTTACCATGGGTTGTGGCATCAGAACAAGCTGCACACAAACATTATGTTTGTACAAAAAACACTAGAAAAATAAAGGTTGTTCCCTATCTTTCTCCTTGGTTCAGTTTTGAGCATGTGGAACTGGCATCTTTCATTCCTAATCTATCCTTTTTGACAAGTCAAGTTTGAATTTTTTGACAAGTTTCCTTTCAATAACTTATCAACACAAAATTAGAAACATGTTTCAGCCATGATTAGGCTAGATGACTAAAACAAGATCTTCCTTTTGAACCAGTAGTGGCATTTAGGCTTGCACACTTTCAGTAGTACTATTTTTTGGGTATGGGGCTGTACCCTTTTTCAAATATGCCCTCTTTTTCTTTCTTTCTATGTTTTTGTGTTACTGGTGATTTTATCATGCAATGTTTATGTATAATGATGAAAATTTTAAACTAGGGGTTTTTACAGCAATGGTGCTTGAGAATTGTGTCCTCAATAGGATCTCTCAACATCCCTTGTCCATTCAGCTCTTATAAATAGAAAACATGGTTACATCTAGTTGAGGGCATAGTGTAAGGATTTTTCCAAAAAAATTCAAACAAGTCATGCTCTCCTTGGTATTTCCTCTTTGAGTCTTGCTTCCAAAACTTGTTTCTGTGAAAGATCCTTCTTAGGTGGAAAAGGTATTCTCTATTAGCTTCAAACAAATGATGATGTCATTAATGTATATCATAGTGAAGAAGTTGAAAATAGGGGCCATGGCTCTTTGGAAGGCATCTTCAGCCCTCCTTAACCCAAGAAGCATTTGGTCAAACATGTAGTTGCTCCAAGGAACTTTGAAAATGGATTTATGCTGATTGATCGGAAGTGTTATCATTTGATGGTAACCTGAAACACTATCATGTAATGACATCTTGTTAGAAACTCCTACCCTTGGTATAGGATGATTTATCTTGGGAAAAGGGTATTTTTACTTCATGGAGGTTTTGTCTAGGTACCTAAATTCTATACATAGTCTGCATCCTTTGGCTTTCTTTGTTAGTGACACAATTTTCCCAAGGGTTTCATGGTCTTTCTTGGAAGGAGGCCTCTTTTGAATAATGTTTGTGTCACAAGGCTTTAAGCTTTCATCCCTATATACACAAGCATCCTAAAACTTCTTGCGTAGCCTTATGTATTTCAATTTTGTGTGTAATGACAGAGTTCTGGATAACAGTTTGAGTAGATACTCCTTTAGGGCCCATAGAAACATTTGTGAGGGTTAACAACTCTTCTGAAGGGAAAAAACTCTTTGATGATGAGGTATATATGTAAGGCAAAAGAATAAGACTCTTTTGATCCAAATTCCCAAACATTTATGTTATGTGAGAGTATTTCAGTACTTCTGGATTGGAAAAAGGGAAAAGTTGTGTTTTTGAGGTTTGTCCTTTATTTGAGAAACCTAATTCATATTCTAAACTGATTTTTGGTTTTGAAATTTCATTTTCAGTTTGTATAAAATCAAGTTTAGTTTTATCATCATGTGGTTGTTCAGGGCTGCCATAGTTTTGACTGTTGAGTTCGTCATGCAGATACTGGTTTGACTGTTATAGTGTGTCTAGATCTGTCTCAACTTTACTTATATGCTTGTTAATTTCCTCTTCATTACACAAGATGAAATAATCAAGATCTGAATGAATGGAATAAAGAGGAGTGTTGTTTGGCCTCTCTTGACTGCTAACCATATACTTCATGTGTGACTCTCAGTATAGTCTCCTTGTCTGGTTAAAAACAAGGATGGTAGCATAGGACATATCTAGTTGAAGGTTCCCCTATTGCGTTTGTGTCATATTATTTCCATGACTAATCACACGCGGGGGGGGGGTCACAAGGGGGGCGATAGCCCCCCCTGTACGTTTCACTGGGCGCAACATTGGGGGGGTCACAGGGGGGGCGGTAGGCCCCCCCCTGTCGGGGTCCAGGGCAGCACCCCAGAAATTTTTTTGGTTCTTATTTTCTGGTGGGTGAATACGCCCATGGTTTTGTGCATGGGTTTGCACATGTTTTTGAGGTATGATGGTTTTTCAGCACCTGGTATTTTGTAGATCTAGTCAAGGGAAATACAGTTATGTTCTAATCCAGGTTTAATGGATTGGGGTTTATGTATGCTTCGGCATGTATATATATGTGTTTTAACACTAAAAGCAATATAATGAAAAATCAAGGTGGTCATCCCGATTTGGGATCCAGGGGAAAATATATGTTTTGATCTGTTTTATGTTTTATGCTCTTGCTATTATTTATTTTCTATTTTAAGATTCGTTTGCAGATAATTTCTGTATAGGCTTAAAACCTACATTTGGTATCAGAGCAGTTTTAGCTTCAAGGGGACGCCTTTGCTACTGAGGGGTTTTTTTCTCGGGCCTGAGGTAGACCCTATTCAATGGGAGATCTGCGGGATCGATTATTATGGTGAAAGAAGATGGCGAGCGGTGGGAAGATAGAGATCGAGAAATTTAATGGTCGGAGTTTTGAGTTGTGGAATCTCAATATGGAGGATCTGCTGGTGGATAAAGATCAGTGGAACGTAGTATATCTTGGTACTAAACCAACGACAATGACAGATGAATACCAGAAGAAGCTGGATCGGAAGGCAAAGAGCACAATACGATTATGTGTCTCGAATTCAGTATTTTTGAATGTATCTGGGGAAGCTACGGCGAAGACCTTGTGATACAAGCTAGGGACTTTGTACCAATCTAAGTCTCTGGTGAATAAATTGTTCCTACGAAAAAAGATGTATAATCTAAGGATGAAGGATGGAGACTTGGTGACAGAGCATTTGAACTCTTTCAATACTGTGGTAAGTCAACTGTCATCTGTTGATATTAAAATCTTATATTAAGATAAGTGCATTAGTTTGTTGTGTTCTCTACTAGACTCATGGGACAGTCTGGTTATTGTAATAGGTAGCAATACAACTACCTTGAATTTTGATGACATTGTCTCAGCCTTGCTGTCAGAGGAAATGAGACAGAGAAATATGGAGGGTCATAATGGAGATGCCTTATTTGTATGAGGAAGGTCCCAGAATAGAAACAAGAATAAGGTTTCAGTGGGAGATCTAAATCTCCTGGAAAGTTTATAAAGGTGTGCTGGAAATGCGGAAATGAAGGGCACTATAAAAAGGACTGCAAATCTAAAGCTCTTGAGAAAGGAAAGGGATCTGATGATGCTCCTTCTGCATAAGAAAAAAACACCTTGGATGAAGGTGGGGATATGTATTTGGCTTCTTCTTCAAATACACATGTAGATCATGATTCATGGTTGATTGACTCGGGTGCATCCTTTCACTTCACTCCCCATAAGGAGTGGTTCTGTGACTATGAGAAATATTATGGTGGTGATGTCTTCTTAGGTGATGATAGGAACACTAGAATCGTCGGACGTGGAGAAGTCGAGCTGAAGCTGCAAGGTGGAAGGATTAGAACACTTCCTGGTGTTCTAAACATTCTTGCATTGGTCAGAAATCTAATTTATGTAAGCAAGATGGATGGTGTAGGTGTAAAAACAGTGTTCGAGAAAGATACCTGTAAGATGGTTTAGGGAGCACTGGTATTAATGCGGGGAGTTTGGATTGGAACTCTGTACAAGCTTCAGGGTAGCACTGTTATTGCTGGGTGCAACATTTCTATTGTTCACGAAAGTGGAGTGGAAAGCCTAGCGTTCTCTGGAGAAAATACCATGATATGGCATCAAAGGCTTGGACATATTGGAGAGAAGGGCCTTCGTATACTGCATGGAAATGGTATGGTAGAAGGTATGTCTAATAGCTCTCTGGATTTTGATTTCTGTGAACATTGTGTATATGGGAAGCAGAATTAGGTGAGTTTTCCTTCTGGTGCTAAGAGGGTGAAAAAGATATTAGAGCTTGTGCACAATGATGTGTTTGGACCTGTGTCAGTTCCATCACTGGGTAAGTCTGTGTACTATGTTTCATTCATATATGACTTCTCAAGGAATACATGGATATATTTCTTGAGGAAGAAATCTGAAGTCTTTGACAGATTTAAAGAATTTAAGGCTCTAGTGGAAAACCATACAGAGGAGAAGATAAAGGTGCTAAGGACAGATGATGGTGGGGAGTTCTGCAAGAAGGAATTTGAAAAGTTCTGTAAGAAGTGTGGTATAGCACGACAGAAGACTACTCCATACACACCTCAACAAAATGAAGTTGCAGAAAGAATGAACATAACGCTGATGGAAAAGGCAAGAAGCATGCTCAGTGGTACCATGTTAGGACAAGAATTCTGAGCAGAGGCACTGGAGACTACATGTTACTTCATTAACAGATCACATTCATCAATGTTGGAGGATAAGAATCCACATGAGGTATGGACTGGTGAGAAACCCTCTCTTTCACATATAAGGGTATTGAGATGTGATGCATATGTACATGTTCCAAAGGAGAAAAGGACCAAGTTGGATAATAAATCTGAAATGTGCATCTTTATTGGGTATAAGGATGGTTTAAAGGGTTACAAGCTTTGGAACGTGGAAACAAGGAAGGTTGTGTACAACCGAGATGTGGTGTTTAGAGAGGTGAAAGATATTTTTAAACATGAATTCATACCAAAGGAACCTGAGAAGATAGAGTTTTAGCTAAAGGAGGATGAATTAGACTCTACAATAGAAGAAGACTCAGAAGAGGAAGAGCCACAAACTCCGGCTTTTAGAAGATCAGTTCGGGAAAGAAGACCACCAGAAAGGTATAGCCCATCTGCGTTCTGTTCAAATTTTTCTTTAACTATAACTAATGATGATCATATAACTGTCAGGGAGGTAGTATATTCAAAGGATGCAAAACTATGGAATGAGGCCATGGTTGATGAAATGGCATCCTTGCATAAAAATGAGCCATGGGATCTGGTGGAGTTTCCCACTGGAAGGAAGCCCATCAGGAGCAAATGGGTGTTTAAGAATAAGATGAATGTAGAAGGCAAGATGGAGAAATAAAAATCTCAGTTGGTAGCAAAAGGTTATTCCCAAGTGTTGGGAATTGATTTTGGTGATATTTTTTCTCCTGTTGCCAAAGTTACTTCTATTAGATTAATTTTATCTGTTGCTGTTGCATTTGATTTTGAGGTAGAACAGATGGATGTGAAGACAACATTTCTTCATGGGGATCTGGAAGAGGAGATCTACATGAAATTAAATTGGAGGCCTTATTGTGAAGGGGAATAAAGAACTAGTATGCAGGTTAAATAATTCTCTGTATGGGTTAAAACAATCACCAAGGATGTGGTATTAGAAATTTGATACCTACATACGGGGACTTGGCTTCACCAGAAGCAAGGAGGATCATTGTGTTTATTTTAAATTAATTGGTGATCATGTTATTTATTTGGTCTTGTATGTGGATGATATGTTGTTGATTGGAAATGACAAAGAAATTATCCAATATTTGAAGACCCAACTATTCTCCAAATTCGACATGAAGGATCTTGGTGCTGCAAGCTATATCTTGGGCATGGAAATTAAGAGAGATTAGGCAAAGAGGAAGCTCTGGTTAAAACAGAGGAAGTATTTCGAGACTATATTGTAGAGGTTCAATATGCAGGATAGTAAACCGGTGAATATTTTGATTCCTGTATGTTAGTCATCAATAAATTTTTTCTTTGGTGATGACTAAATGATTACCCCAAGATTTCTAGAAACAAAGTTTATAGAACATTGTGAGTTCTAGAAATATCACTGCCTTCATTATCCTCAAGGTATAATTTTCACTATTTTGTTATCCTATCTAGTCATAGCTGGCCCACTACTCCTAGAAGACCCATCAGGGGCTCAAGCCATTCATTTTTAAACCTAACTTGTCTCCTTGGCTCAAAAACCTATGTTTTTGCTTACCTACACAATTCATCACCACCTAAACCTGCCAAACAGAGCAACTTTGTTGTGCCTCCTTTAGCAACTTTCAAAAACTGGGTGTCTCTGCAAAGCCTTTAGATGGTCAAGTATGTGTGTTGCATATTAGGGCCACAAATACACAAAGCTTGGCATGGATCCTGTCTTACCCTTGTAAACCCTAAGTCTAGATCCCAGCCCAAAAACCAAGTCCAAGAAGGCCTCCACTAGATCACCTAGGGTTTCAAAAAGTCATAGGATGGATTTGGTGCCCTACAAATTCTTCTTCTTCTTCTATATAAAGGGAATACATTCAAAAGAAGGGGACAAGTCACTGGTCCTAGATACACCAAAGAGATCAGTCAAGGAACTTTTTATGCCTAAATACATGAATCTTGCAAAGAGACAGTTGCTTTGTGCTCACATCTCTGCAAGAGTGGTCAAAAGGACATCAGGTTAGCAAAAAGGCAAGGTGATGGAATAAAAATTCTCCTTCATAAACAACAGAGGGGATGTCAAAGAGACCTCCAAAAGTAGCCTCTTGTTTTAGCACCTAAACATACAAAGGATAAACTATCACCTCCAAACCTTTCTGCAAAAATACCTTGAAGAATAATCTGAAGCAAAGATAGAAAAAAAAAGGGAAGTACCTGTGAAATATTTCATAAAGCCATTTTTGATAAGAGACATAGTAAACTTAAGACAAACAGAAAAACAATGAATTTATGGTAAATTAGTAAAAATACTGATCATTAAAGGACCCGTGTTCAAGGAGAAAAGGGGTGTTTTTATTAGTCACAAAACAATGGTGACAAACAAGAAAATCACCACGAACACCACAAAGGCAGAAGTTGTAGAGCTATAAAAAGGGTCTCTTTCACCTCTAATTACCTCACATTAATATGTCAATCCGGGAGCGTTTTGTTATTACAAAGAGTGACTCAATCTGAGGCTATCATTTGTCAGAGTAATGCTAGTAGTACAGTGCTTAATAAATACAAGAGTAAATGGATGCTTGTCTGTAACTAAATTACTTCAAAGAATAAATCACACACTCAGAAAACTCAACAACTTATCAGTCAAGGGTTCGGCAGTGATAACCCATCCCTTCGGAAACTGATGGAAAGGAAACTAGAGCATAGACCACGAGCCTGGGAGCTAGACAGTGACTGCCAATGCTCGCTACAGCCTTAGATCATCTCTCATGCCAAAACAACAAATGCAATTAAATGGAACAGCAAATAACAAAATAGAACAGTAATTAAAGAATTGAACAGCAAATCTAAAATGGAACAGCAATTGAATAATCTAAGTCCCGCGAGTTGTAACCAAGCTTAATCTATTAACTCAAATACACTCTTCGCAATCAAAATAACAATCTTTCACTCTCAAGGCAAATCACACGAAACACACTAATGGAACAGCTTAACTATTGATAAATTATAGAACAGCACTAATAAATCAGAAACGCACACAACACGAATGTTTAGTATAACAGCTCTGTAACAGAACAGTAAGAACATGCAATTAACTCTTGAAAGGATTAATAACTTGATGCGGAGTCAACTCATGATTCTATCTGTAAAAACCTCAATGATTCAATCTTTAACAGAGCATGTAATATCAAATTATAAAGCATATCAAATCACCAAATAACAATGATAAACAAACCACGCGGAAATCAAGTCGTAATGGTACAGAAGCAAGTGTCCTTCGGGGCCGGGCCCTTAGCCTCCAAGGATACACCGCTTTAAGTTAATCCAGACGCAGAGATGAAATAATCACCAAGCTTTTATTAATGCATCGGTCAAGAGTACAATGAACCAGTTCTCAACGAGACTTAATAATCAGAGCTGATGTTTAACAGAAAATTACATAAAAGCGTATCCTTCTCATTCTTAAGCTAACAGTGCTGTCCCTTTATATAAAGGCGACGGCGGAGATGTCCAAGTAACAAGATAAATAAAGCAGCGATCCCTCAGGATCGAAGATCCTGAGGGATTCGCCAAACTGTTAATTCTTCATCCTTTCCTTTCTTTTGCGCCAAGCTGGTGTCTTCTCCTTCTTTTCCGGGCCGACTTGCTTTAATCTGTTTAGCCTTGTTTGCATTTGGTTCGCCTTCAGAGGGACAGCAGTTATCTCGACTTTGTCTCTTCCTTTGGAGCGGAAATTCCTCATTTTTTCCTTTTCCTGTACAGAAAATAACCATTATCAGTGGTTAAGTCTTGCATATCAATTTTCACATGTTTCGTTATAATTCCTCATTACTTTCCAAATTCATGACACAAAAAGGTTTACAAATTCTACTAAAAAGCAACTGAAATAGTCATCAAAAGCATACCTTTTTAGTACTCCACACACCCCCCTGCTTACCTTGTTTCATGTCCTCATGAAAACATTGTAGTTGACATGCAAGGCAGTGAGAGAATATGCTGGAGAAGGAGTCTCATGCGGAGGCCTACAACCATGATGAGTGATTAGATAGTCAAAGAACCGACCTGTTTTCCCCTCAGGCATCTCATACAGGGCCTGGTATCCGGGTGCAGGGTGCCAAATAATTGGAGTGCGAAATCTATATCCTAACCAGGATGACCCTGCTTTCAGAATGCTCTCGCCATAGAGGTTCAAACGGTTGGCAACTAACTCAAAGTTCTCATACTTAAATGGTTCCCTGAGCTGGATGTTTGGATCAGAGATTCGGTACCGAAATTTGGCTGCATTAATGGCCAGGTCTTTGATGGAAAGAAAATATTCTAAACTCTCTCGAACGAGTGCCTCATGCATGGGTCCTAATGTTTCATTGACACCCAGAGTCTTATGAGGTTTCTATGAGCTTTCCACAACTGTACTGGGTTCCTAGGCTCAGCCCTTACCCGTAAATCTAGACCATTTTCCTGACTCTGGAAAGTATCATAGGCTTTGAGCCACTTAATCTGATTAACCCCGAATGAAATGAATGCTTGTAATTGGATGTCTCCAATGAAAGGGCCAGGGTTTAACTCAATCTCCTGATTTAGCACAAGGTCATGCAAATAAAGTTCACACAACAATCTCTGGACTTTCACTCCATAATGTTTACAGCAGTCTATAAAGTCATTGACAGTGTTGATTTGTATAGGGGCGCCTGCTTTAACAGCTTTTATTTTTAATTGTAAATATTGTTCTAATAAAAACAGAGCATAGTTTTTAGCAGGGGCCCTACATGCTAAAACATCATTGTATAAATAACACAAGGTATTCATCTGCTTGATAACAGTATCTAGTCTACGGGTTACCTGTGCAACTTCCTCTTGTTCTTTTTTCCACCCTTCAAAGGCCTGGCTTTTGGATTGATTAACGTCCCTTAGTTGCTGCTGTAACTCTTCATATTTTTCTCGGGGGACCGTTTGCTCTCTAAGTTGTTCGGCTTCTTGCTGGGCTTGCTTCACCATCTTATGCAAGGTTTTTGTCTTCGGATCTTTTTTCCATAGGTCAGTAGAGGCCGGGAGTTTTACCTGAACTTTCTTATTATGTTGTTTGGAGTTCAGAACCCTTATTACCCCTGAGGGTGGTGCCTCTGTCTGGATTTTCTTGTCGCTGGTCCTCATATCATCCCTTTCTATTTTAACGCGAATATCAGTCTGTTGCTGTTCCTCAGCATTGTTTGGAACGGCGGCTGGATTTTCAGTAGGGTTTTGAACAGCAGGGTGATTGTTGGCCCTCTTTTTCTTCCCTCCGGTATTTCTTACCCTCTGGTTTGCTTTCAGAACTCTAATTTGCTGTCTGAGCTGGGTTATTGTATTCAATAATTTCTGCCGTTCCATTCGCAATTTCTTAATTTCCACCGTTTCATTAGAAGGAACAGCAGGCTGTCTGCTGCGGTTTGGACCATGACTGGTTTCTAGATCTCTCTCTTGGGGCGCTTCCTCGCTATTCTGCTCTGGCTGTTCTGGGGTAGGAATCTTGACTGGTTCTGTCCCTTCCTGGGCAACTGCTTTTTCTGCTCCTACTCCCTCTGGAATTTCCTCTGGTATCTTGGGAACAGATTGTTCCCGTTCAGTATCTCTCATCTCTTCTTCATCATGAACAGGCAGATTCCCTTTTTCTGACTCTACTGCATGTGATTTTTCAGATGCGTTTCCTTCTTGAGGTTTGTCGTAGAGGTCTGCTGAATTAGAAGGTTGGCCATACTTACCCATATCGGCCAAGACTGCGGCCAATTCATCTTCTCCCATTGGGTCTTGTAATGGGCTACCTCCCTGCTGTCCCATTTCCTCCTCCTGTTCAATTTCTGCTTCTATTTCTGTTTCTGAACGCTCGGCTGCTTCTTCTTCGGATTGCTCGTCCTCAATTACCACTGGTTGGCTGGTGCTTTCCTGGAGCTTTTCCAGCTCTGCCCCATCCGCCGAGCTAATCCTCCGCTTTTTCCGTCCTCTGGCCGTCGGTGCACATCGGCATGCTTATGTTTTGCCGATTCCTGGTGTATCTCTGGTCGTTCTGATGCACTAGAAACATGTTTTTGTTTTACTAATTCTCTGCGTTTTGCCGGACGTTCTGGTGTGCTTGTAGAATTCTTACGTTTTGGGGATGGTGCTTTCAATCCCCCCTCAATCATTACAATCAGCTCTTCCCAGCTTCTCTGCTGCTGGGTGAGGCTATGACTAACTATTAATCGTATTAACCCATGGTGACTGACAACTGACTCTACATGCTGTGCCTTTTTTATGCTTCGTGCAACATCATGCAGTAATGAATTTAGAAGTGCAGGTAGGTTTACAGAGCATTTCTGCTTTAAAACAGCTAAGAGTTTAAGATGTCATGGTCTTACCACGTCTTTCCTTCCTTCGCAGGTGATGTAGCTCTGCACTGTTCTTGCTAATTCCGTCCAGGGTTCTCCTAGCGTTGCTGGCATAATGCCCTTCCCCTTAATTGTCAAGCTCTGACCTTCGTCCTAGAAAATTTCCATGATCTTCTGTAATCTTTCCTTCTTTAATGTCCATACTGGTCTGGTGGCTGGTAGTCCCGAAACTTCTGCAATTATATCGTCGGTGACTGCTATCCGCTTCCCCCTTACTGTGGAGTGATCATCCTGCAGGTTCTGCAAAAATTCCATCGCTACTGTTTCATTGGGCTCCTGCAGGCGACTGAGATAATTCAACCAGCCTGCTCTTTCTAGGATCTCTCGGGCAGCAGCGGAGATTGTCAACTTCTGAGGTTCGCTTCGAATTGCCCTTCCTCCCATGGTTTCACTGTGGATTCTCGATGGAACAGCAACTACTTGTGCTGTTTGAAACACGGAGAGGGTGATAATCGCAAGAAAAAACAGAGAGTATGCAACAATACAACGGAAATGGATTATGAACAGCAACTTGTGTAAAAATAGAAATGCCATGCCGTTAAACCATGCCAAACCGTCGTACACTATCTTTCCCGAATGGTGAGCTGACACGTAATTCAGGGAATGATGAGGTTAACCTCCCCCCCCCCCACAATGTGATAGGCTGTCCCAGCCGGCAAATAAAGGAGCAGCACCCGATCTGCAACCGAGTCAGAAAGGAACAACATATGGAATTATGCCATGTTTAGGAGGACAACGGATTACCGAAATCGAGGCGGAGAGTTGATCGCGTATTATGTAAGAGGCTGCTGTGTTATGATATGAGGCTGGTGGATAGGACATCTATCGTACTTGCCAAATCTCAAGTGGTCATGGTCACCGCCTTTGCCATGATTGGTGATTATAAATGTTCATGCGATGTATAAATCGGGAAATAATATATGATTAGTTCCTAGGATATAAGAAACAAAAGAGTATTAGTATCTTACCCATTGGTGTAACCAAGGTGACTTCAATACCATTAATAGTGCTCTGCTGCCGACATGTGTCCATAACCTTGGCAGAGTTGTTTTTTCACCCTCGGAACCATGATCCTTTGTGTATACTTAGGAATGTTGTTATGTCAAAATGTAGACCATTATGCTGGCTTGGTGACCAGTTAACCATAATGCCATTCACGAGGAAGGAGCGGAACGTGGGCAGGCCGGCTCGTGATGAGACCTCCTGTTCCAAGGTTCGTTTATTTGATATACCGTTTGGACCATATCCCTGGTGTGGTGGCCATAATGGGAATGCCACTTCACTTCCATCCTCATGATCATGGTAGGCTGGCTCTCGATGAGACCCCCTATCCTGCATTTGACATCTCACATATCATGTTCAGATATATATATTTTTTTATAGTGTCCTTTTCCTTATTTATACACAAAGGGTGGTTCAACACTCCTTAAGAGTAGGAATGGTGGAAGAAGTCTTATTATCTCAATAGGAAGATATAAGCCCTTTGCTCTTATTCCTAAATAATAATCAAAGAAGGTTAAGGGAATCAGCATGATAAAGATAACCAATCAGGGCAAAATTAGTAGAACAATGACAACAAAAGACAAGAAAAAAATATGTCCTTCCTTTTGTCCTCTTACTAATGCAGAGCCTTATAAATATAGCGATTCATGATTTGCGGATTTCGGTATGTTGTGATTTTGTATTCATTGCACAAGTACATAGCTGTATCTTAAAGACTAGAAAGAAGACGAGCAAGAAGCATCCTCAATTTAGATCAGCAAAAGGAATAAGCTGTTTCACAAGGAGAGCAAAATTATGCTAGCGGTGTTCCTTTGGAAAAGAAACAACGACGGATGATAGAAAAAGGAACAGCAAAAAAATGCAAATGCCGTTCCTTTGGGAAAATGAACAGCAAAAAAATAAAAATACTATAAAAACACTCAAAATGCCATTCCTTTGAAAAAGGAACAACGGCAATAAAAGAACGTTGTTTCTTTGAGGAAAAAGGAACAGTGGTAACCAAAAGGAATAGCAGAAAGCGTAACAATGCCGTTCCTTTGGAAAAGGAACAACAGAGATCCAGAATGCTGTTCCTTTAGAAAAGGAACAGCAAAAGGAACAGCAAAACAAGCAAAGCCAACAGCATAAAAAAACACGCAGATGCTATTTTTAGAACGGCAAAAATCGAACTTTGTGAAAGAAAAGGAACAGCAAAAAAATGATAAGAAAACATTTAATTCAAACTTATGTACAAGAACCACTCGAAAACAAGAACTTATGTACAAATTGTAAAAAGAAATGAACCCTTAATGAATTACAGGTGAGGAAGATTTCTCTTCCTCTCCTAAAATCTCCATATCAGTGTCTCGGCGTAGCTGCTGGCAGAAGGATTCCCGAGTGAGTGGTTTGCGATAGAGACGAACTCGGTGGCCATTTACTTTGAATGCATGTCCAGAACCGTCAATGGTAATTAGAGTAAGGGTTCCATTGTCATGCACCTTCTGGATTTCGTATGGTCCCAACCATCGAGTCTGAAGTTTTCCAGGGAATTCCTGAAACCGAGAGTCGTATAACAGAGCCCAGTCTCCCTCGTGGAAGACTTTGTTTTTGATGAGCGCATCATGCCATTTAGCTCGCTGCTGTTGAATTAATGCTGTATTTTGTAATGCAGAGAGCCTAACTTCGTCTAATTCATTGATCTGCTGCAAACGATTGATTTGTGCCTCGCTTAGATCTAGGTCAACTTCCTGTGCTGTCCGTAATGTTTGGATTTCGAATTCTATGGAAAAAATGGGTTGTTTTTCAAACACTAATTGATAAGGTGAGTAACCGGTGGTGCTCCTCCATGTGGTTCTATAGGCCCAGAGTGCTTCAGGTAGTCGGGTAGCCCAATCACGCCTATGTGACGCAATGGTTTTCGTTAGGATTGATTCTATTATTTTATTGCTACTTTCTACCTGCCCATTCGCCTGTGGGTGATATGGAGTAGTGATTTTATGCTGGACGTGATAATTGTTGAGTGTTGCAGCTAATCTATTCCCAGCAAATTGTGGTCCTCCATCCGTAATTATTTCCCTTGGAAGGCCATAACGTACAAATAGATGGAACAGGAACTGTATAACAGAGTCCTCTGTGGCTCTTGGCAATGCTTCTGCCTCAACCCATTTGGTGACATATTCTGTTGCCACCAAGATATATGTTTTCTGATTTGATGAGGGGTTGATGGGTCCAACGAAATCAAGAGCCCATCGCTCGAATGGTTCGATGACTAACTGTGGTTTCAGAGGCATCTCATCAGCTTGACCAGGTCGTCCTGCTCGCTGGCAGCTATCACAGGCCTGGACAAACTTCTTCGCATATTTGAAGATCGTAGGCCAGTAATATCCTATCTGCAATACTTTATGTCCAGTTCTACGCTCAGCGAAGTGCCCCCCACACGGTCCATCGTGACAGGCTTTTAGGATGTCAAAGATTTCATCCTCTCTAACACATCGCCTGATATGCATGCCTGCTCCTGTGTGAAACAAATAGCCCCCAATCCACGAGAATCGAGAACTTTTCTGAATAATCTGCTTGCGCTCATTAGGAGTTAAATGTTTTGGTAATTTACCTACTGCGAGGTAGTTGGCAACATCAGCATACCAGGGTGTTTGAACGGCAACAGCAAACAGGTGCTCATCCGGAAATTGATCTTCAACTGCTGCTGCATCGCTTGATTTTGGTATTCTCGAAAGAAAATCGGCTGCAGGGTTTTCTTTGTTGTGTCATTTCGATTCCGGATAGCTTTTAAATCTTCTAATAAAATTAACCATCAGTTACTCGCATTTGTGATAAAAGCTATCGCAAATATTTTGTAGCATAATTAGTTCTGGAGATAAGAGAACAAAGATATCAGAATATAATGTCTAAATTTATTGACAAAGATGTATTGCTGGGCCTCTAGGAATTTTCTTTAATAGGAATTAATCTTGTAGATTCCATTCTGTCATGTAATAGATAGCATATGGTTTTTTATCCTCTTCCTGCCCAAGGACTGCGCCAATGGCTGTATCTGAGGCATCAGATGATATCTGGAACGGTAGGTCCCAGTTTGGTCTTCGAAGGACTGGGGATGTGGATACGAGCTTCTTTAAATCCTCGAAAGCACGGTCACATTTTTCTGTCCAAAGAAAATCAACGTTACCAGTTAGTGCATATAAAGGAGCAGCAATGTGCGAATAATGTTCTATAAATCGTCTATAATAACCAGAAAATCCAAGAAAGTTGCGTACCTCTGTTTGAGTAGTAGGAGTGGGAATGAGCAAAAGTATTTGGATTTTGGCCGGGTCTACCTGAATGCCGGCTGTTGAAACATAATGTCCTAGGATAAGTCCTTCAGTCATCATCAAGAAACATTTTTCGTGGCTTAAGAAAAGCCTAGTAGTAACGCAGCATTGTAGGACTTTTTCTAGGGTATCTAGAGCTGGATCAAAATCATCTCCATATGGTGTAAAGTCATCCATGTAAACTTCAAGTCCATCATTTATTAAAACTGCAAAAATGCTAAGGATAGCCCCTCCTCGAATGGTAAGGTGAGCATTATAGCTAAAGCAGAACTCCCAGGCAAATGTTCCCGTGACAAGTGTTAGTTGACTCTGTCTTCAAAGTTATGAATCGATTGTATCCATCTGTCATCCATGAGAAAGAAAAGAATTTCTTCCCTGCTAAAGTATCTAATACTTGATCTATGAATGGGAGAGGAAAATGATCTTTCTGTGTTGCCTTGTTTAGTTCCCTATAATCCACACAGATTCTCCATTTTCCATTCTTTTTTGGTACCACCACCAACGGAGAGACCCATTTACTATCAGAAATAGGATAGATAAAGTTGACATCTAAAATTTTCTGAAGTTCAGCTTTTACCACATCCTTTAGATGAGGATTAAGTCTCCTTTGCGGCTGACGAACAGGTCTGGCGTCTTTTTCCGTATAAATGTGGTGTGTACATAACTGGGGATCAATTCCTTTCATGTCAGGGTAATCCCATGCAAATGCTTCTTGATATTTTGTTAACAAATGGATGAGCTTAGTTTCCTGTTCAGGTGTGAGATTAGCATTGATGTTTAAAGTTTTCCCTGGTGCAATTTCCACAGTTTTACTATTTGCAACAGAAGTAACAGGTATCGTTTGGTCATGCATATCTTTCAGAGGATCTTCCTCCAAGTCATTATCAAATGCTACTTCTATCATGTGACACTGTGTGCGAGGTTCAGTTTGAGTAATGAAATTATTAATGGCATCGTCTTCTATTTGGTCTTTAAAATCGAGTGCCTCTTGTATAGTTAATGGAGATCTGATGTTATCAGTAAGGTATGATACAGGGTGCTTATTAGTTTTGATCATTGTGACACTTGGCTGCGCTGGAGGATATAGAACTAAATTTTTGCTATTCGGTCCTCTGGTTATGGTCATATTTCCCTGCCGACAGCCAATGTAGGCATCGGCAGTGGCAAGCCAAGGCCTACCTAAAATTAGCGGATGTCCATCAAGTCGGGTTTTTGGATTAATTATCAGGAAATCGGTTGGATACTCCCAGGATTCTACAGAGACCATGACATCATGTAGAGTACTCTCTGGTCTAACCACAGATCGGTCAGCCAATTCTAACAAAGTAGAGGTGGGTTCTACAGATGTAATGCCGAGCTTTTGGCAAGTAGTGGTTGTTAAAATATTAATTGCAGCCCCTAGATCAACTAAGGCATTAGACAGGGTCTGACCATAAATTTGAATAGTTATAATTGGATTCCCTGGGTCTTCATATTTAGTAGGTGTTTCTCTTCCAGACAATAAGTCAGATAAAGTACCGACTACTTGGACTCTTGGATTATTTGTTATATTCCTCCTTGGTTTCTTTATGCACAATTCTTTGATAGTTTTTGCGTATATGGGAATGTCTTGAATGGCTTGGAGGAATGGAATTTTTATGTACAGATTTTGTAATTCTCCTAGAATGTCAAAGTCAGGATATTGTATGGGTCGAGGTATGGCTAATCGTTCTGGGAATGGAGGAGAGGATGTGGTTGCTTGATTATGGGTTTGTTGCTTATTTACATCCTCTTGTTGTGACTGATGTTCTCTGGGTAACTGATCTTCAATATGAACTGTTTTATCTCCCTCAGTTTCAATTATACGTCCAGATCTTAACTGAAGGTCATTGCACTCCCTCAAGTCAGGTCCTATTTCTGGTGTTTCTATGATTTGGATGGATTGGACCTGTCTGTTATTTGGATTGGGATCGGGTTGGGCTGGGAGTTTCGGTCTCAGGTTAGACTGGGGATTCTGTTGTAAGGCTGGCAGAGTAGGTTGAGGGAGCGGAATAGTTCCAGCTGGGTGGTACATCGGTCTTTGCCAGCTTGTCTGCCAGGGTGAACTTTGTGAAGTAGAGGGAGTCCATTGTGAAGGATATGGGCCATTTTTCCAATATGGTGGAGTGTAAGGGAAATTCGGCCAACCAGATTGGCTTGTTTGATTCAGCCATGGATTTGAAGAAGGAAACGATTGTGGTGACCAGTTTGTAAATGGGGGTTGAGATTGATTTTTCCACATACCATATTGTTGAGAATTATACTATGGGGGTTGAAAGAAAGAGGTTGAGTCTGGAAACATACCAGGTTGTCTCGGCTGCCACTGGCGGCGCTGGTTGATCGAATTCACCGATTCTGGTTCTTCTTCTGCTTCCTTATATACCGCTTTCAATCCAAGAAGTGAGGGGCAGCTCTCCGTAAGGTGATCTTTTGTACAGATGGCGCATGTTTGGACTTTATCCAGTGGACATTCCTTGTGGCTATGTTTTTTCCTGCATCGGGGGCAGAAGATTGCCAAATTCTGTTCTGCCTCCAACTGCTTCTGTTTAGCCTGCACAATATCAAGTTGTGTAGTTAGTGTCCCCATAATATCAGTTTTAAAATTTTCTTATAAATTTCCAATTTCTGCACGTGTTACTCCTTCTGCTGATACTTTGTTATCTCTTGCAAACCGATCATATTCTGTCGGTTTTATTCTTGTGCTGCCTCTCGAACTCCTGATACATAAGTCAATGATGTCAGCAAAATTCTCTTAATAAATATCCCCTTTTCCCATAATGTTTAATGTTTCAATCCATTGTTCCTTCATACCCCTTATTAATGCAGTTTTTAACACATTATCAGGTAAAGGTAGCGATGCATAAGGAGATCTTTGTAGATTGTACTGAAAACGTTCCACATACTCCTCCAATGTTTCATTCGGTCTGGCTGTCATTTGGAATATTTCGTCTTTTAATTCTCTAGACCTACAATAATCCTGATATTTTTTTAAGAAGGATTTTTTCATTTGATCCCAATTGTTGATAACCCAGCCACCTAGTCCCATAAACCATCTTAAAGCAGCCCCTTTTAATGTAGAGGGGAATAATTTCAATTTTTGGGGATCGGTGGTATAATCATACCCCCTGCATAACACATCGAATTCGAATAAAAATGCATCCGGATCTTCCGATGTGAGACCGTGAAATGTAGGGATATGCTGAAGAGGGATAGCTTTCATGGGTGCATTTGCTGCAGAATCCACTATAGGATATTGTAATGTAGAGGTTTGAGTATTTGGCTGGTTTTGAGCATTTGGTTGGTTTTGAGCCATGGGATCGAATATATGCCAATAACCTTCTGGGATATCTAGGAGGGTATTCCTAGGTTGAGTGAGGACTGTTTTGACAGGGACAGGGATAGTTTTAACAGTGCTCCCCTTATCTGGAATAATGAGAATACCAGGTGTCTGAGGAGATTGAATTCCTTCAACAATGACTTTCGCAGCACTCCCCTTATCTGGGCTATCTAATGGCTGATTTGTTTCAATAGGGGATTTTGGTTCCTTTGTTTCCCCTGTTTCTCCTTCTCCTTCACAAAAGTTGCTAGAGTTCCCTTCCTGCAATAATTCTGGAGTAGAATTTTCAATTTCTTGAAAGTCCTGCTCTTCAGTTTGACTATGCACCTCAGCACAGGCTACAGATGGTGATCCTGTGGCCTGAAGGGAACTAGTAGGCGGTTTAGAAATGTTTTTCTTGAGGCCTACTGATGGCCGAGATTCTGTTTTCTTATAGATTTCGTCTATGAAGGTCGTTCGGCCAAGGGTCACTGGCCCCTTAGCTTTTTCAGGCTTGGATGGGGGTTTGATGTTCTTTTCTGGTCTTTTCTGCTTAGTCATGCACTCAAATGAACTACCAACTTCTATTCAAACAAAGCAAAAAAAAACAACTCTGTTAGGAAAGCGGACAGTGGAGCAGGGTTTTTACATGCTCCGCACGTAGGTTCTTACCTTCCGTTTTTAGGATCCAACTCCTCCCTAGCAAGCTCGTACACTACTCTGAAAAAAAAGACAAATGGCTACACTCTTTCCCCGGCAACGGCGCCAAAATGTAGAGCTATAAAAAGGGTCTCTTTCACCTCTAATTACCTCACATTAATATGTCAATCTGGGAGCGTTTTGTTATTACACAGAGTGACTCAATCTGAGGCTATCATTTGTCAGAGTAATGCTAGTAGTACAGTGCTTAAGAAATACAAGAGTAAACGGATGCTTGTTTGTAACTAAATGACTTCAAAGAATAAATCACACACTCAGAAAACTCACAGCTTATCAGTCAAGGGTTCGGCAGTGATAACCCATCCCTTCGGAAACTGATGGAAAGGAAAATGTAGAGCATAGACCACGAGCCTAGGAGCTAGACAGTGACTGCCAATGCTCGCTACAGCCTTAGATCATCTCTCACGCCAAAGCAACAAATGCAATTAAATGGAACAACAAATAACAAAATAGAACAACAATTAAAGAATTGAACAGCAAATCTAAAATGGAACAGCAATTGAATAATCTAAGTCCCGTGAGTTGTAACCAAGCTTAATCTATTAACTCAAATACACTCTTCGCAATCAAAATAACAATCTTTCACTCTCAAGGCAAATCACACGAAACACACTAATGGAACAACGTTAACTATTGATAAATTACAGAACAGCACTAATAAATCAGAAACGCACACAACACGAATGTTTAGTATAACAGCTCTGTAACAGAACAGTAAGAACATGCAATTAACTCTTGAAAGGATTAATAACTTGATGCGGAGTCAACTCATGATTCTATCTGTAAAAACCTCAATGATTCAATCTTTAACAGAGCATGTAATATCAAATTATAAAGCATATCAAATCACCAAATAACAATGATAAACAAACCACGCAGAAATCAAATCGTAATGGTACAGAAGCAAGTGTCCTTCGGGGCCGGGCCCTTAGCCTCCAAGGATACACCGCTTTAAGTTAATCCAGACGCAAAGATGAAATAATCACCAAGCTTTTATTAATGCATCGGTCAAAAATACATTGAACCAGTTCTCAACGAGACTTAATAATCAAAGCTGATGTTTTACAGAAAATTACATAAAAGCGTATCCTCCCTCTATATCTCAAGCTAACAGTGCTGTCCCTTTATATAAAGGCGACGGCGGAGATGTCCAAGTAACAAGATAAATAAAGCAGCGATCCCTCAGGATCGAAGATCCTGAGGGATTCGCCAAACTGTTAACTCTTCATCCTGTCTTTTCTTTTGTGCCGAGCTGGTGTCTTCTCCTTCTTTTCCGGGCCGACTTGCTTTAATCTGTTTAGCCTTGTTTGCATTCGGTTCACCTTCAGAGGGACAGCAGTTATCTCGACTTTGTCTCTTCCTTTGGAGCGGCAATTCCTCGTTTTCTCCTTTTCCTGTACAGAAAATAACCATTATCAGCGGTTAAGTCTTGCATATCAATTCTCATATGTTTTGTTATAGTTCCTTATTATTTTCCAAATTCATGATACAAAAAGGTTTACAAATTCTACTAAAAAGCCACTGAAATAATCATCAAAAGCATACCTTTTTAGTACTCCACAGAAGTCACCTCCCCAAGGTTACTTCCAAGGATAGCATTAGGTCATCTGCACTGAAGGAAAGGGATAAAGAGTATCAGTTTGTAGAGTCTCATCTCACCAAAGAGGCAAAAAATAGAGTTTTTACCTTAGAATCGAAATGGGACATAATTCATTAACAGAAATGGCTTAAGAAGCATTTTTCCCGTGATTTACATCTCTACTAAAGACCCCAACAAGGGCATCCTTTTCAAGGGATTATCCTGCAAAAATATGATAAAAGCATAAGTAAAAATTTTGCAAAAATTGTGCCAAAAAGTCTTCCACACATTGAAATGTCAATAAAAAGACACATGCAAGGATAGAAGGAAACATGAACTTTACAAAGGTGGGTTTGCCCTTTTAATTTATTCTCAAAAAAGGCTATAAAGGGCCCCTTCTGATTTTCCCCAAGCACCATTTTCCACATTCCAAGGAAAGGAAACCATTGGAAAAGAGTTGTAGTGTTTTTTTTTCGGGAAAACTGTGAAAATTGACTGGCACTACGCGCAGAGCAGGACGTTATGCCCCTAGCCTCTGGCACTATGCACAGAGGCAAGCTAGGAAGTGTAAAATTACACTGTTCTACACCATCGTAGCACGGCGCTACGCGCCTGAGTTAGTGCTACGTGTAGGCCCAAAAAATACCACAGGCACCCGGGTTGGCACTACGCTCCGAGAGCCCGACCAGCCCGGTGCTATGCTCCTGGCAGCATTCTACAGATCTTGCCAAAGACCTTCAAAATCAAATTTTCTACCTCTAACACTTCTGCAAGCTAAATACAACGTTGGAAAAACCCCTTTTCCCCCTCCCAAGCATTATTTGCCTAAAATCAAAGAGGTCATCCATAGTCAAAGTTTGACCAAACCCTAGACTATGCAAAAATCAATTTTTATGTCTTTGAGCTTGGATTGTAATAAAATTTGGTTTTGAGTGCAAAGAGAGGATTGAGTAACTATAAGGCTGACCTCCACCTCCAAGAACAAGTTTTGAAAGTCGTCTTCACCTTAGATTTCCTTTTTGCAAAGAGTTGACCTACACCACTTATTTTACTCCAAAAACCCTCAAAAAAAGCCCTAGGTTTCTTCTGTTGTTTTAGAGCAGCCATCATGTCAGAGGGAGACAGTCACACTAGTGGTGATGAGAGTCACACTCCCACCAAGCCAAAAAATCATGGAGGAAAAGCTAAAATATTTGAGCCCCTAGACACCACTCCAATCACTTCCTCTCTTATGATCCTTTCATGTTTCCAAGATGTATGGTGCTACAATTTTTGTGAGAAGGTCAAGCAAGTCAACAATCATCTAGACTTGACTAGATTATTTTCCTGTAGCCTAAAAAACCACCAAGTTAATCTAGCAGGGGTCCAATTTGAGCTTTCATCTGAAATCATTTCCATGGCAATAGGTATACCGGACATTGGTGAGTTTTGGTTCAAACAAAGGAAGTTGGATTTGGGTTATTATGGGCCTTATTTGAAACCCACCTATCAACAAAATTGTAAGGTTGTTTTCCATTTTTCTCATTTTCTAGAGAGGTATGCAGCATTAATGAGCCAGGTTATCAATTTTTTCGCATGTGAGGGAAGATACTCCTGACTCTACTCATATCATATCAGGTTGCTGATGCATTTTACCAAAGTCAAGATGATGAACCTACATTATTACCTTTTCCGGAGTATTGATAAAATGGCCTCCAATGTGAAGAGGAAAAGCTATGACCACCAAATGCCTAGCCTCTTTCATCACTTCCTGATCAAGATGATTGTCCTATACCAGTTAGAGAGACAAGGTATATCTTGGGAGACCTTCATCTCACGTTATGTGTTTGTAGACACTCGAGCCTTCATCCAGCAGAGCTTACCTTCCACTTCATAGCCATCTACTTCCGCACATCCATAATCTCCCCATATGCCTTCTTCACAAAGAATTTCACCTATTACCTCCTCCCCTAAGTTACCAAGTGAAGGGGAAGACAATATCCCTAGTGAAGAAAAATTAGGAGGCAACAGTCAGGAGGAAGATGAGATAGATAATGATGGACAAGGAGAGAGCAGTGAAGAAGAAGATGATGAAAATGAATAAAATGATGAAGAGGAGGGAAGTAGCCATGAATAAATCAGTGGTAGCCATGAAGAAAGTAGCCATGATCATGAAGAAAGTAGTGATGATCATGAGGAAAGCATGGAAAAGGAAGATGATTTAGATGAAGAAGAAAATTAAGGAGAGGAAGGTGGTCAAGAAGAAAGCAACAATGGCCAAGAGCAGTAGGATAATGAAGGAGAAAACACAGATGAAACTAGTAATGGCAACCACAAGGATGAAAGCAGTGAACATGATGATGAGGAAGAGGATAAAAATGATGAAGAAGAGGACAGTGAGGAGGGAGAACAGCTATATGAGGAAGACAGCTATCTAAGTGCCCAAGATAATCCAAGAAAGAGTCATGACAGTCATGATAGTTGTCATGACTGTCTTGACAAAAATCATTCCGTAGAAGAAAAAGAGAATCAGAGTGAGGAAGGTACTGAAAATATAGAGAATATTGAAGGAAAAAATGATGGAAACATTGCCTTTGGGACTCCCATTATTTCCCCTCTCTCATGCACTTATCACAGAGGGAAAAGGAATGTGTTTGCTGCCTCTAAAAGGCAAAGGGCCATCTCCTCACAAAATACCAAAGCATTGGACAAAGGTAAAGAAAAAATGAAGAGTGTTGAGCAAAAGACACCAGTTAGGAGGAGAGAAAGGATCAAAAATGCTTCACAAGGGCCTCTCTTTTTTGATCTAGACAGTGACAATGAGGACCAAGGGATGAGTACGAAATTTCTCCTCTTAGAAAAGGATGCCCAACTTCAAGAATGGGAAAAGGACTTTGAAAGGGCACAAATGGTCATCTACTATTATAAGTAGAAGCACAAACATTTCAAAGAGGTTAATAGGGGCCTTGCCTTGTAGAAACAAATGGTCAAACACTATGCAAGAAAGAGCATGCTTGCTAATGCCAAATTGAAGCAAGCCCTCATAGAGCTAGAAGAGCTAAAAAGGCCCAAAGTGCATGAAAGCCTCGGGATCTTGGTTGATGCTTCTCAGCAGGTGTCTAAAACCCCTTGAGGGTTCTACACACTAATTTTGAAGAAAATCCAGAAACGTTTTGTTTTTTTCAAATTTTGGCCCCTAGGAGCGCAACACCCTAGGTGATATGCTCTTTTTTGGGGCATCCTCAGTTGCTAAAGTTTACATTTTTGGGTTTTTTATTTCACCATAATTCTACCCACAAAATTTTAGGTCAAGTGGAGCATGTTTTCCCCCTCAAAAGGTCAAAAAACACCTCAAAAATTACCTTTCTGCCTCCTTTTTAGGCCTGGCGTTGGGTGCTAAGCAGTCATGGGCGATTGGATTTTTGACCAGCTAAATGGAATCCATCTAGCACAACTCAAGTATTTATGGAAATTATACTCTTCAAGCTTTCCAACGAGCCATCACAGGGCCAAATCCGATGCCGAGAAGGGATCCAAAACTCAGCTGTAACAGACCCCATTTTCTACTGATATGGAGCTATGCGCAGAGACAACTTTTGGCCAAAAAGTAAAAAAAAGACACTAATTAATGGAAAATTGGTTTTTTTAATATTTTCTTGGGAAAATCACTCCTGATTTGATTTAGGAGGTATGTTTTGGTATTTTTCATTTATTATCTTATCTCTTATGTGTCTTGGGCCTTGCATGGTCATTAAGCACATTTATGACATTTATGGTTAAATTAGGGTTTCCACCTCCTCATTTTCTCCATAAATAGAGCATGAGGGTCTTATGTATTAGTTGGATTTTGATGACTTATGCTGAAGCAAATACATAGTCTCTTGGAGTTTCTTTATAAAAATTTGATGTCTTGGAGCTCATGCATGCCTTGGTTTGCTTGTTGATGGAGAGAGACTATTTGCAGGATCCATAAGCTTGGTTGATGGTGAATTGTTCCTTATGTTTATGTTTTATATTTTTCCATTATGTTTTCCATCTTTCTATGTTGCAGTAGGACAAAAAATTTAGATTAAGAAATGTTTCTTGATGGCACCTTACTTCTGTTTGTCCTTCACTGCCTTAATGTTTTCTTTTAGTTGAGATAATTTAGAGAATCCATCTCTTTCTCTCTGTTAGCCACCTATGAAATATTTTATACCAAAAGGGGGCTAAATAATTTTTGGAGTCTTCAAGGAACAAATTTTATTGAAAAAAAGTTTTGGCTCTTGAAAACTCTTGAAGGCCTCAGGCCTCTGTCCAAAATCTTCACTGTTGTGCTAATTTTACACTCAGAAGTCCTATGGATTTCCAAGACAAAATACTGCTACAAACTCCACTTTCCCCTTCCTTTCCTCTTCTAAAAATAACCTCATTTTTACCCCTCGATTTCCCATGAAATATTTCATTTTTATATTTTCCCCTTTCCCCCTATCGAAACCCCCTTTGATAAGGTTTAAGACTCCTTATTTGCCTTATTGAAAACCCTCAAAACCCTTGAAAAAAATTTAAAACTTCACAAAAAATACACATTTTGGTGTAAAGTTTTAAGCCCCCTTGGGCTAAGTTTTCAACCATCTCCCCTACACATGCCCTGGTACTGGAACCAGGCACTAAGCCTTTAAGCGCTTATCACGTCGAAGCAACTCACCAAGCGCATTATCTTTGTTTAAACCAACCTCCGATGTTGATTATCCCTATGCATTAAACCCCCCAGGTCATATTGCTTCCCATATGGACCATGGCCCCACAGACAGGCACCAAGCCAAGTCACGAATATAAAACCCTCCCAACACAAACCTTTGTGTATATGTAATTTTTGGGTTTTTGATGTTTTATTGTCATTATATTAAAAAGAAAACCGGGTGGAATTCATCGCACCGCATTTGAGAGGGAGGTGGTTTTCTCCGTTTGGCAGCGATCAGTGCCACCAGCCGACACGTGGCCTTGAGCCATTTTGAAATACCACTCCCATCCCACATTAAAGGTCGGATATCGGCCCGGCATGATATCGGCGTGCGCCGTCCGATCTGAGGCCAGCTCATCGGACGGTGATCGCGCTCTGAATAAGCCCGTAAGATGAACATGGTATGGCGGGGTTATTTAAAACATCTCCGCCGTCGATCTGATCTGTAGATCAGATCGACGGGCCACACTCCATCACCCCAGTCCCCTCGTCCACAATGGCAGTCAACGGTCCCACAAGAGCCGGTGGTCCCTGGCGCCACATCAGCATCCACACGGCAGATTTTAATTGGGTCAGATCTTTATTGTTTCCCCACATAGTCAACAAATCTGGACCCAGGCGACTTTATACAGCATGATTTTATTAACCTTTTTTGAATTCCGGGCTTGTTTTATAAGTTTTTTCGGTACCCAATCTCCACAGTTGATCATGTGGGCCGATCTCATCCGATGGCCCACGTGTGTCCCGATCCCCAAACTCATTTATCCACCACTTTTTTTCCAAAACAAAGGTTTTAGCCCATTCTTTCCATTCGTCCAAATAAAATGACTCTGTCGTTTTGACTTTTCACCCTCGCTCCCGACCGTCGATCTCTGCGCGATCGAAGGTTCCGATTTAATTTCCTACTCTGCTCTCCTCTAACCTCCTCTAATAAATCTCGACCATTGGATGATGCCATCCAATGGCCATGCTCTCTCCACGTGCCTTCTGAAGCAGCAAACCTATATATATGCAGGATTTTATAATGTTGTTCGCATTTTGCAGGGTTTAAATGGTTTTTCCGCTATACTGAAGAAAATTTCAAAGGCTGAGGGTGACGATCCTCCCGCCTTTGATTCATCAAAGGGAATCGTTCGCAGGATTCAACCCCACGTTTCATCCATGATTCATTAGGCATTGATGCCATTCGATCCCTGTGCAGCCCTGCACAACAAAAAACATAGTGAATCAAGCACAAATCAAAGAGTATCAGTGTCGAAGAAAGGAACACACCAGAACATGAGATTGAGGACAGATATGTGGGGATTACGGATAAGATCGATTATCAAAAGCCTAATCCCCCTATTAAAACACAGTTCAAAGGTAAATAAAAAAGGTTCATCAGACAGAAAGCCTCCACCAGCACATTTGAGGCAAATTGATTCCTCTTAGCTACCACAGTGCCACCTGTGCCTCAAAGCATTCAAACAAAGGCCGAAGTTATTGATCAAGATCAAGTATTTGCCTCAGCGCAGCTAGAGAAGTTAATTCTGCAAATGAACTTAATGAAAAAATATCAGCAGAGTTACTTTAACACAACACTGAGCCTTAAAAGTCAAGAAGAGCTCCCACCGAGCTTTTAACTTAATGTAAATTATTTAATACAGAGGACACCTATGTAAGCTACTTCATTGAGCCCCCCAAAGGCCGAGAAGCCATTAATTCTATATTAATTATCTTTAGAGATCTTTTATCAGATCTCACCTCCTCATTCTTCTATAAATACTACTGGAGAAGATGAGAGAGGGGTTGGTTGATCACTAGTTGTAATACTGAAACTCTATGAAATAATACATAGTCTGTTGAAGTTGAAGAAGAAACTGAAGACTTGGAAGCCTTGATGATATTGTTGCATGCTTGTTCCTGAGAAGGCTCTATCATTGGATCCATGAGCTTGGATGTTGGTGAAGTATTCTGAACCGTTTAATGTTTTCTCCTTTTTTCATTCTGTTCCATAATTTCTTACTACAGTAGGTTGAAAGTTTTAGGCTAAGAAATGACTCCTGGAAGCACCGTAGACCTGTTCATCCTTCACTGTTTCATTTTTTATTCTGCTGAGGTATTTTAGAGCCTTTAATCTCTCTCTTTAGTCCTCATGCTTGTTTATTTCCTTAATAGTTCGAACAGTTGGTTTCAACATGATTTATGGTTCTCCCTGCTTGTCTGTTGCCACTTAAAGACTGTTATTGAATTCTTCCTTTGAAGTTCTTTTGTTTACATTAATTCAAGGAGGTTTGTTCTGATCTTGCCCCTTGTCCTTGCTTGAACAATTGGCTTAAATGTCTTTATAGTTGTGATCATAGATGTGTTAGGTGTTCCCTCTTCTATGATCATAAGTATCAGTGAATATTTTATGTTTTCTAAGTCATCTGAAATAAAATATTTGAGGAAATAGGGTGTTCCCCGAATCTTAGATTTCATTTTAAAAGTTGTTTTGAAGTCATTATTTTCTTGAGGTGTGATTTGTAGAATTCATGGTTAACCCTGTCTATCAAAAATCTCTTTATTGTTCAAGTAGTGTTTTCAATTCCCCTTTGTTGAGAATTAAACTTCTCTTTCCAAATCATTGATGTCCATCTCATTCCAAAACCAAAAGATCCTGCGGCCAAGTTAGATTTTCTCTCTGATACCCCATATCCATTGATAAGTATGTTATAACCTCTTCTTGACTCCATTGTTTGATGAACCAAATGTTTCTCCATTCTATATATCGTTCCTAGACCTTTCATGTTCTACTGTATCAATTCAACCAAAAAAATAAACCAACACCTGCACTTAAAAAATAGTCTAAAAACCAATATCCAAAGCACACAAGATAAACCTTTGCTAAAACAAACATTTGAGAGATCCCTCTCTGAGAGCAGGAGGACTAGATCCTGTAACTCTAAATATTGGTTCTGATGTTTCCTTTTCTTTTGATTTGCCAAACTATCAAAACACAGGACCCCAACATAATGGCGATCACGGTGGGACACTGAGTAAAATATTCAAAATTAAACACTCACTGTCCAGTATAACATAAGTAACCTTCTTCAAGCACTACCCAGCATAATGGTAATCATGATAGGACTTTTTTGAATCAGTGACAAACTAAGTAACCCTTAGGATTCTCATCAAACCTTATCAAACCTTGAAGGAATCAGTTACCAAGCCATAAGAGTGAACTCTATATGATTAAACACCTTAGCTAAGTGTTAAATCAGATTTAGTACACTCTCATAACCTGAAATACTGAAATAACTCAGAAAAACCCAAAACATTTCAGTTTGGCTTCATAATAAACTTGGTGGTGGACCATAAAACCTTTTACCTCCAAAAGAGCTAAAAATTTCCACCTGGTGACTCCACAATCCTAAAACAGACCTTAAGACTCCACGAGGAAGATCCATAATCTTTGTAACATCATACAAACTCAGTTAGAAGGCTTTAGGGTTAAATTTTTCTTCTTTTAAAAAGAACAGTTAGCCTCTTAAAAATTGTCATATTTGGTTAAAACTTTTCTTTTAGCTGGGTTCGAAAAACATAGCATAGTGGCTCCTAGAAAGATTCATACTAGAGCTTTCCTTGACCCAAACCCACCGGAAATAGTTGATAACCCTGAAACTATACTTAGGGAGTCCCCTAAGGTTAAATTTTCAATTGTTTTCAGATCACCCTTATGAGCTAATTCAGTTCCTGAAAATCTTGCAGCTCTACACCAATCACAAGTCGCCTTAAGAATACCTTTTAGAACTACGTCGCTTGATGATATAACTCAGAAAGATTCTAAGTCTTTACTTTCATCCCTAGAACAAAGCGAACATCCTAGTAGTACAGAAACCACACCACCTGATTTACATTTCCTTTCCAATTTAGGTGTCTCTCATCCAAGATCAATCCAAAAATCTGTCCCCGGTACATCCACATCTATCCATCCAACATCCACTATCCAAAACACTCCTGTTCAACCCAATTTCACTCCAGTAAATCCACCTCTTGTAAATCCACCCTTATTTCCAGCTATGGCAACATGGTATGCCCCATTAGTGGTACCACAACCTCTACTTCCCCTACCAAATGATTACCAATCCAAAATCCCTCATTTCATTGGAAAAGAGTCTACAACATCTCAACATCATGTACATAGGATGGAAGATGCTTTTGATTACATGGAGATAGAAGAAGAAATCGTGAAGATGAGGATCTTTGCCCAAAGTTTAGGAGGAGATGTAAATAAATGGTTTAAAAACATACCTCCTAACAACATAAATGATCTCCCTGCTTTGCATCAAACATTCATCAACAAATGGGAACTCAAGAAGAACCCTCTCCAAATACTAGCAGAGTATAGCAACCTCAAGAGAAATCAAGAGGAGAGTGTTCATGATTACTCCACTAGGTTCAATAGCATTTACAATACTATTCCACCTCACATGAAACCTCCTCAAGGCATGGCCTTGGTAAGGTATCCCGAAGGCATTGATGCTGAAATGACTTATCAGTTAAGGGAAAGAGATTACTCAACCTTAGAAGACATGCAGAAAGGAGTTGTGAGCGTAGAAGAAAACATAATTGAGAAAAGAAATAGGTTGATATTAGAGAAGAGGGTAACTTATAAATATTACCTACTACCCTCAACCTCAACTTCTAACACAAAAATTGACAACCTAGTAAAGGTGATGGAGAGGATTCTTGAAAAGATCAATTTGAATGAGAGAGTGCCACCAAGAGAGCCTCAAAATAACCAAAACCGAAATAGAAATCAGAATTATAGAAGAGAAAACAATCAAGATAATCAAAAAGAAAGTGACCAAGAGATTAGACCTCCCTTCCAACAGAACTATGTAGATCAATATGAGGAAGATAGGGAGCTGGAAAGGTTGGGAGAATCTCATGTAAACTTGATTGGATCAGACAGTGGGGATGATGTTTTCCTTACTGAAGAGGAACAAGGTTTATTTTCTGATCACAGTACAAACACCTATGAAGATTCTGATGACTATAGATTGGGGCTTGAAAATGCAATCATGGAGGTGCACAAACAATATGATCTTCGGAGCAAGGGAAACGTAGAAAATTGAAAGGATAAGAACACTAGCACTGCTGTCAAGAAAAACGCAGAAATTCAGCCTAAAAATATAGTTGACAAACCCATCATTTTGGCTAAAAAACCAGACATAAACAAAGACAAAAATGTCCAGCCAAATGTTGAGCAGAGTATCCCTAGCACTTCAGCTAGTGGTCCTAATAAAGCTGTCCCAATTACCAGTCCAAAAAAGTTTCAGCAAATCAAAATTGTTGAAAATAATTCAATTGAAAAGACAAATGTAAATATGAACAAGTCAATTGTTCCTTTCAGCCTTGAGGGAGAGATTGCTAAGATAAAAATTACCATTCCCATATCTGAACTAGTAACCCAAGAAGTGTACAAAAACCAAGTTTTGAAAGCTTTGAACTTAGGAGGTGATACTGACACCTTGAACTTGACAGATGACAAACTTGAGTTGTTTTTTTTTCCAGAATTTGAAGGAAAATAACAAGAAGGGGTTGTCCCTCCCTTCTATGTTATCTTGAACATACACGAGAAAATTTTACACAATGCCATGTTAGATTCAGGAGCTTCACACAATCTAATGCCCAAGGTGGTAATGGAAAGCTTAGACTTAGAAATTACTAAACCATAAAAAGATTTGTATTCCTTTGACTCAAGCAGAGTCAAATGTTTGGGTTTAATTAAAGATTTGTGTGTTAACTTATCCCAAATCCCTGCTAGGAGTTTAGTCATGGATATAGTTTTAGCTGACATTCCCCCTAAGTATGGCATGCTTTTATCAAGATCTTGGGGAGCCAAGCTTTAGGGAATCCTTCAAATGGACATGTCTTATGCCACCATCCCTGTTTTTAACCAAAACAGAAGACTATACAGGGAATATCACATTAAGTACATGGTGAGAAATATAGACAAACCAAACAACTCTCCAATCTATTCTATTCAATCAAGTTTAGATTCCTTTATCTTATGTAACCAAGATGAAACTACTCAACAAGATAAAGAAAACATAGACCCAATCAGTTCATCAGAACAATCAAATCTTCCTTCAAATCCAATCCAAAACATTAGCAATCAACAACAACAAGAAAATGGAAATGAAGAAAATATACTTTGGACAATAAACTTTGATGGATCCTGTGATAAAACAAGTGTAGGGGCAGGTGTTTGGATTCAAAATACGAATCAGAGTTTTTCATATAAATTAGATTTCCCATGCACTAACGATATCACTGAGTATGAAGCGCTTCTCCTAGGCTTACAATTGCTTAAACAGTTATAAGCCGAAAGGATATCAATCTTAGGAGATTCTGAACTTATCAGAAAACAAATCAAAGGAGAATACTCAGCTAGAAATCCACGACTCAGGGAATATCGGAATGCTGCTCTTGATTTATTGAAAACCTTTGAAAAGTATGAACTTGTTTTCATTCCTGGAGCACTGAATCATCTAGCAAACGAACTCGCCTTCAACGCTAGAAATTTCAAAATACCTGAGATGAATCAATAGCTTAGCATAAAATTAAAACGCAAACCTGTTGTGCCTGATAACAAAGATCACTGGCAAGTGTTTGATTCTGACAAACACATTGATGATTTCTTGAAATCAGAAAACGATTTCAGCATACCAATATCAGAAACCACCCACAAAGAAAATTGTTTATATATTGAACAAATCCCAGAAGTTGAGATGACATACTCTTCTGATATAAATCATTATGGGAATCCTTTTGAAGAATAGATAATGGAAAACGTAGACCAAGAAGACTTTGAAGTTTTACAATGCAAGAATGATAAAATTACAAGAGGTGTCACACCTTTAGAACACCTGTTTGATTTTAATGATGTAGCCAAAGAATCAAGAATGGAGCCTGTAGAAACGAGTGTAGAAGAGCATAATATCGGCACTCTAGCAGAACCCAAGATGATTAAATTGTCCAACGCTCTCCCGACTCACATAAAATTGGAATACACATAGCTTTTCAAAGAGTTTAGAGATGTTTTTTCTTGGGGATACAAAACTTGAAATCATATGATACCAGCATCATTCAGCATAAAATCCCTCTTAGAGAAAATCAAAAACATTTCAAACAAAAGCTAAGGAGAATAAATCCTCTCTTACTACCTTTAGTTAAGGCAGAAATTGAAAAAATGCATGATGCTGGGATCATAGTACCCATTAGATATTCAGAGTGGGTATCAAACTTAGTTTCTGTTAGAAACAAAACAGGGGAAATAAGGCTCTGTATTGACTTCAGAAATTTAAACGGAGCCTCTTTAAAAGACAACTACCCCTTACCTAAGATGGACCATATACTTCAAAGGGTAGTTGGGTCAAAAAGGACATCCCTCTTAGATGGGTTCTTGGGTTAAAACCAGGTGTTAGTGCTCGCAAGTGATCAAATCAAAACTGATTTTACCACACCTTGGGGCACCTATGTATGTCAAAATGCCTTTCGGATTAATGAATGTAGGGGCCACCTTCCAAAGGGACATGGACATAGCCTTTTCTGAAGATATTGGATATTTCATAATCATTTACCTTGATGACATAACTGTTTTCTCAAAAACTGATGAAGAACATTTGATTCACCTAAGAAAAGTTTTTGAGAAGTGTAGGAAATTTGGCTTGTCATTGAATCCTAAGAAGACACTCTTTGGTCTCCAAGAAGGTAAACTTCTTGGCCATATAATTTAGGAAGAGGGAATTAAAATAGACCCTACAAGGATAGATGGCATATTACAAATCAGTCATCCAAGAAGCCTCAAAGAGTTGCAATCTTTCATCGGAAAGATTAATTTTCTAAGGAGGTTAATCCCTAATCTTGCCGAGCTATTAAAAAAAATTACAAACATTCTTAAGAAAGATGTCGGTGTAAAATGGACTTTACCAGCTAAAAAATCATTTGAACTGGTCAAACAAGCTCTTACTCAAACACCGGTCTTGATTAGTCCAGACTTTACCAAACACTTTTATATCTTTTCTTTTGCATCTGAACATACAATAGCTGCAATGTTACTTCAAAAGAATGATTTGGGGAAAGAACAACCAATATCCTTCTTCAGTAGGGCCTTAAGAGATGCTCCTCTCAAATATAACATCATGGAGAAGAAAAACTTAGCATTACTGAAAGCTTTAAAATACTTTAGGGTCTATATTTTACACTCTCACATAATTGATTTTGTTCCACATACTGTTGTCAAGGACATTCTAAGTCAAGACCTTGATGGTAAAAGTGGAAAATGGATTGCAACTATTCTTGAGTATGACTTAGAAATCAGGCCCACCAAACTAGTTAAAGGGCAAGGATTAGAAAAACTTATGGCTGAGTCTAACTTCCAAGCACTAGACATGAATATGGTAGATGTTTTGGTAGAAACAGAAGAATCTACTGCTCCTTTTATTGAAGAAACATTTCTGAATTCTCCTTGGTATGCTGACATTATTTATGTGCTTTTATATTTAAATGCCCCCCCTTCTTTGTCTAAAAATAAAGCTAGATTTTTGAAACAAAAAGCTTTGATTTTTTGCATCTTGGATGGAGTATTATATTGGAAAAATGATGTTGGAATTTTGCTTAAATGTTTACTTGAAGATGATGCAAGAAAAATCATGCATGAGTTGCATGACGGAGAATGTGGAGGACACCTCTACTGGAAGGCCACAACGAACAAAATTCTTAGATTTGGTTACTATTGGCCTACCCTTTTCCCAGACACTCAGAAGTTGGTCATGTCTTGCCATAAGTGTCAAATCTTTGATGGCAAAAGAAAACTTCTTCCCTTACCCTTACATCCTATCAGATTTGAGGCACCTTTTCAACAATGGGGTTTAGACTTCATTGGGGAAATTCACCCATCCTCCTCAGCTCAACATAAGTGGATCCTCACAGCCAATGACTTCTTTACCAAGTGGATAGAAGCTATACCATCCAGGAATTCTAATGAATCTGTCATTATCAAGTTTCTTGAAACAAATATCCTATATAGATTTGAAACAAATATCCTATCTAGATTTGGTTGTCCCAGAAAAATCATAACAGACAATGCTCCTGATTTTAAATCTAAAAAGATGGTTGATTTCTATTACAAATAACACATAACCTTGGGCCATTCCACTGCTTACTATCCCCAAGGAAATGGATTAGCTGGATCTTCCAACAAGAGCCTCATCAATATCATTAAAAAACTATTGGAACAAAATCAGAAATCATGGCACAGTAAACTGGTTCATGCCTTATGGGCTGATAGGTTAACTACAAAGAAATCAATAAATATGTCCCCCTATTAGCTATTTTATGGAATGGATGCAGTTTTTCCCACCTCATTAGGATTTCCAGTCATGAAGCTCCTTCAAGAAGTGCAGGTTGAAGAGAATGATATGCAGAGGAGAATCAATCAAACCATACATTTACAGTAGACCAGAGAAGAAGTCTATGAAAGAACGCAGTTAGTCCAAGAAAATGTAAAGAAAATGTTTGATAAGAGGACTAAGGCAGACAATTTCCAGGTTGTAAATGTTGTTCTTAAATGGGATTCAAGGAGAGAAGAGAAGGGAAAACATGGCAAGTTTGAGAATTTGTTGAAAGGGCCATACACTATCCATGCTGAGAGAGGTCACAATTCATTTTTCTTGAAAGAATTGAATGGAGAAGATCTGTATGGAGGTCCTGTCAATGGCAGGATGCTGAAGCATTACTTCTGCCAGGAATCATGATTTTCAAAGCATTCTATTTTTTCATTGTAAATATCATAGTTTGAACATTGCATTCAAGGTTATAAAAATAAAAATACAACAAATAATAGAGAGGAGAAAAGAGGTCAAATTGTGAAAAAAAGAAAGGTACAGCCCCATACCAAAAAGAGAAACAAATCTGAAAGTGTGCAAGCTCAAATGCCACTCCTAAAAGAACACAATTCTAGTTAGTCAAACAGCCTAATATTGACTAATTAGTTTCAAATTTTCTATTGATAGGATAGTGAATTCGGTTTTCCAAACTGTTTAATCTTGGCTCATCAGTAGATAGATTAGGATATAAATTAAAGGTTCAAACATGCTCAAAACCTGAACCTAAGTTTCCAAAGAAGAGAATGACTCAAATCTGTTCCAAATTCTGAGTCAAAAAAGATGAAAATCTGGTTCTAAATAACTCAAAATTTGAACCAGAGGATAAGGAGAGACAACTAAAACAAAATTCAAAACAAAGCTATAAAAATATGAAGGAAATGCTTTGAAATTTCAGACCCTAAGCCTTCCATTTTGATTTAATTTTCTGCAGAATAAATGTCTATGTGCAGCTTGTTTTTATGCCATAGATCATAGCAATTCAAACAAATTAATCTTGACTTGGATGTTTTTAAATTTTTTTTGTATAATTTAGTGAATAAAGTCTGTTGGACAGTTCAATCCCAATAGATAGTATATTAGGTAGAGAATCATATGGGATCAACTGTTTAATCTGAGTCCATGGAGAAATAAGGAGTATAAATAGATTAGATTTCCTACTTTCAAAAGAATAAAATGTTGTAAAAGAGTTTGCCAATCCAAGTGCACTCTAAAGAAGAAAAAACATTAGAATTGTAGGATTGGGTAGGTAGAAAGCTTTTTGTTGAAAGGTCCATTGTTTTTATGGCTGCTAATATGTTTTCAGAGCAAAATAAAATCACCCCAGCAAAGGAAGGGTAGCCCAGTGGATAAGGCACTAATCAACCTCCCAGAGAATGCAAGTATGAATTTCTTGATACCTTCAAGAAGGCACCACCCCCAAGTGGAGCCACTATTAGCCACCTATGAAATTTGTTATACCAAAAGGTGGCTAAATCATTTTTGGAGTCTTCAAGGAACAAATTTATTGCAAAAAAGTGTTGTCTCTTGAAAACTCATTGTTAGTATGAATCTTTCGTCGTAAAAGATTACTTTAGCTATGCATAAAAAATAGCCCTAACATCAGTTATGGCCGCAAAATACCTTTAATATTGCTGCACAAATTCAGATCTAAGCAGAAAAGATATTAAGCAGATAAGAAATAACATAGCTCCATAGATCCAATGAACAAGACAAGAAGAATGTATATGAAAGAATTTTGTATTATATTAAAGAAAGGGGCACCTGTGAGGAAAACAAGAAAGGTGTTTTCTGGTTCTCCTCAGTGGGATGGGTTCTTGGAAGTCCTCAGTGTTTCAGATCTAGTATTTCTCTCTCTTATGGATGTGGAAAAGCAAACATAGAACTCAATGGGAGTTCACAAAGAAAAATGGAAAATGGTGACCAAGAGAAGATCCAGAGTGATATAATGCAATGAAGGTGGTTAATGAATGGGGAAAACCCCCTATTTATAACAAAATATTGGGGTGGTCTAGAACTCGGTGCATGAATAAAATATTATTAATCGAATTCTAGAAGCACCTTTTAGGAATATTTTATTATATTTGTTGGAGGGAAAAGGGTTCTTGACTTGGGTCAATTCCTTTATTTATAAATAATAAACAAATAAATGATTTATTTATCATTTTAGGGGAATGATGGGAATAAATAATGGTTTATTTGATTATTTATGGATGATTTAGTCAAATTTAACTAAGAATATTATTTAAATAATTATTTAAATAACTTGTTCTTAGGAAATAATTAAACAAATAAAGATTTATTTAATTAATTGCTTTGTTTTGGGTTAAAAATGACCAAATAAGTTATTTTGTGTGGTGAAAGCAATTTTACTTGGGGCAAAATTGGTCTTACATGGTGTAATTTGGGTTCATCTAATAATAATAGGTTAGATGACCAAAAAAATGGTATAACAGATTGCCCCCCAACGTACGAGTGTTAGGAGAAAATCGTATGATCGAAGTACGTTGTAAGAACTCAATCACTAGATAGCAAAAGAAATGCGAGAGAGAGAAGTGTAATGTGTCTGATGTGGCAAAGGACTAGACCCTGAGGAGACGAGACTTACAGGTGCAACAAGTCTCTATGAAGTGGTACCTGCGCTAAAGGCGGCGGGGGAGGCATACCTATGCCCGCCGAGACAAAGTACAAAGAATAAGGCACCCGAAAAACCACGGAACGCAATAAGTACAAGGAATAAGGCGCATGGAAAACCACGGAATGCAATAATGAAGCATGTGCTGGCCTAAACATGAGCCAGATAAATAACATGATAAATCTCACATACATGCGATGCCTGGAATTATGCAACAATATGGTAGTACATGAGATACAAATAAACCCAAATGACCCCTACACGCGGGGAAGGGCTTGCAACATCTGACTGATATGTGCAAATCGAAGAGGCGCTGCAAGCGGTGGAGGCTAATATCGTCAAATGGGAGGAGCTGCATCAGGGGCGGAAATGAATTCATACGGGCATGTGGGGGGTTACCTGCAGGGCCACCCCCTCATGAGGGTTGAGACATCTCACACATACCCGGGAATCATCAAGAGCTGCTGCTGCATCACTGGACCATCAAGTCTATAGATCATGATCATGCTGATAGGAGCTCGAACCAAGGGACATTGCCCCCAAGACCTGGCTTCTGGAATAAATGAGCTGATGTCGACAGAAGTAGGTCTGCCATAGGTGAGGCAATAAGGGAACCCCACCTAAGGCACGGGGAAAATAGTAGAGCGACGACAAAGTAGACACTAATGATGATGATGGAATGAGAGAAATGGAGGAGCAGTTGGACGACTTCCCTTGTTAGAGCATAAAGTGTATGAAGGGCATGGCAGCGACTGACACAATATCATGAGGGAGAGTGGATAGGGGTATTGAAGGCCATGATGTGGGTCATGAGGGAGGGACCAAGCAGGAAAGGATGGAGGACTATGGCGAGGTATAAAAGGACTCAGGATGGACTCCATGAATGTGCTGGTGACTCGAATTGAATGCTCTAAACAAGGGCGACTTGATGGTGCTGCCTCATAGTACGGGTCCAATGGGGAACCATAAAAGCATGAGTACAATAGGGTAGCTCATGACGAAAATCAACACGAACGAATACGAGTAAGGAGGCAAAGTGGTGCCCCAAGTACAAGTGTCGTAAGTGAAGAAATTCGATTTTGAGAAGAGGTGAATAGACCCTTCATGGACAAAATGTGTCCTGGTGAAGTATAAAAAACTGACAGATACCCATTTGAGTGCTCGGTGAGAGCTTTCCAACGGTGTGGACGATGTGTCAAACGGGGCTACGGTTTGGTCACAGCGAGCGAAAGAAACAACAAGGGTTTTCTTCTAATAGGGCGTTTTCCCTCCAAAATCATTCATTTGCTTGTGTAGCTGTGGTGAATGTGGAGAGGAGAGAAGGCCCTAAATCTTGCAGCAATCGTAGCAGACAAACCGATCATTGGAATTGTGATCCGTCAGTTGCAGGTGAGAGGCCTAATCTTAAGATTTGTTTTTGATGGATTCAAATTGCAGATTAGGGCTTTAAATCTTAGTAACTGCCCCTATTTCTTCCTCACGGCCGGGTCGCACTTTTTGGGGCAAAAACTGTGACCTGGGACGCAGGTTTGGCCTGAAAAGTGCGACCTGGCCCAGGTTTGTGCTGAAAAGTGCAACCTGTGAGAGGGAGGTGATTTCAGTGCTGTATTGGGCTGAGATTCAGTTTTGGTATGGATAGATGCAGTTGTGTGGATCTGGAGACTGACAAATTGACATTTTTGTGCAGATATGGCAGATATAGTGATCAAATGGAGAGAGAGAGACTTAGGTACATTACGGACGGAGATCCAAGCGGATCAGGGTGTCCGTCATGTGCTGGCGAGGTATGGGGTGCTGAAATTTTTTGAGAACCCTTTGATGAGGGCTGGAGAGCCCTTGTTGGCCCGTATTATCAGTTACTGGGATCCAGATCAGGAGGCGTTTGTAGTGCAGGGGCACAGGATCGAGCTGACGGTCCAGGATTTGTATTTCTTGACTAGTATCCCACCATTAGGGATGGTGGGAAATACGCAGCCAGTGTTACCACGTGGGCATAACATTATGTATTTTGTTGAGCTACATTGTCGACCAGGGGTCGAAGTCAAGGGGACTCGAATATCCATTGGTGATCTAGAGAGGTTGGAGACTCGGGCGGTGGCCGCAGCAGTGTTACGAGTCTTGGGTAGCCAGGCGTTCCATCACATCACTGGAGGGAAGATGATGATCGTGGAGAGTGTGCTGAGTGGGACCTACTATGGGTGGGCCCAGATGATGTTGGTGTCGGTGAAATGACAGTTGTCACTATGCAAGCGGCAAGTGAATCATGATTGCGCCTATGGGACGATGTTGTGCTCTTTCTTCTTTGAGAAGATCCCGACCTTACGACCTCATGTACAGTTGCTGGATGGAGGTTCGAGGGAGCCTCGGATGCAATGGTGGGGGAAATTACTGAGTAGAGGAGGGGGAGGGGCGATCGGACGGGTGTGCCGACCATAGTTCTTCACCCATTGGGATCAGATGTCGTTATACATAGACGACTATCCCTATAGTGGGATGAGTTATTGGGGAGATCCGAACTTGCCGCTTCCACCTGGTCGAGTATGGGGACCTGATGGTAAGTGACAAGCAACTAATCTGTTATGTGCATTTTAAAGTTTGTGACTAGTCTGTATGGTGCTAATATTTATACTTTTTGGAATGCAGATATAGCTCTGGTAAAACCGGCCGGATATATGGGACGTCCTGCAGCAGGAGGAGCTACAGGGGCAAGTGGATCGAGGACAGGACAGAGCGAGGAGATGGCCATACTGTTGGAGGACATCCATCGTAGATGTGAGGGACTACTGACTGGTGTGTTGGAGCGTGGTTGGCAGGATTTAGACGACCGATACATAGAGTTGTGTATTGGGCTACCCTCGGAGTGGCGAGGTATCATGCGATGCATGGCGATGGCCGGTCAGACTGTGCGTGATCTAGGAGCTGCAGGAGTAGAGCCATTGGCTCGGGATCCTCCAAGGAGTGATTAGGTGTAGGGAAGGTGGTGCCCCCTAGTGTTTTTGTAGGGGCAAGTGGTGCCCCCCATTTTTGTAGTTATGTTTTGTTTAACATGCTATGGGCATGTTGTATCTTTCAGAGCAGATGGACTCTAAAAACACATGTGATATGGCATATATGATGGATGTATTTGATTGATGGTGTTAAATGTTATTGTGTTGTGTGTGATAAATGCCAGTCTAGAACATGGTTTGTGATTTGATCTACGTAGTGATTTTGATCTCTAGGTATATGGCTAAATGTAATGAATCGAAATTGGCGGATCAAAAGCTGCACTCGTAAATATTGTCCAAACAGGAGAGGGTTATGCACACGATAGACACCATTAAGTTGTAAGACAATAAGCAGGGAATATAAATGGACATGCAGATGGAGGATGCGATGAGAGAGAGCATCAGCTAAGAGACCACGAACTACATCATATTCGGCCTGATTATTGGTGGCTTGACCAATGCAGACTCCGTTTGCAAGGACAAGGGTATGCAAGGGGGTAAAAATGGCCCAGGCAGCAAAGGCAAGGTTTCGAGAATAACGACTGGCGCCATCGGCGTAACCAAGGTAATGGGTGGACAAGAGGGTTGAGGGAATATCATCATAAGATGAGAAAAGGGAGGAAAAGTGGGGACGCATGGTGTGAAGTAAATCATAGATACGGATGGGAGTATCGGGATGATGGGAAGGAAAGGAAAGGTGGTGGAAACTACAAGAGGCTGCAAAGCTACCTAGATCATCAGTATAGGAAGAAAGGTGCACATACGGGTCATTAGGGGAAACGATAGAAGAAAAAATATGGTCGAAACATAAAGAGTCCGAAAAAGGAAGGGGGATGAGGAGAAACAGACGGAGTGGATTCAGAGGGGATGTACTCTGAGGGGTGCGCAGATGATGATAGGTATAAGAGAGGAGCAGCAGAGTTAGACATCTCAACATCAGGGGGAGGGATTTCAATGGTAGCTGGGGGATCCTCAAGTAAACATGACGCATACTGAGCAAGGATAGGTGAGGCAGATTGATTTTGTTCAACTTCGTACTCGCGAATGACCTCTAAAGAGGCTCGGTAATGTGTGAGGTGAGGGAAATGGTGGGAATAATGGCCATGGACACCACACAGAGCACAAGGTTTGTTGGTGCGAAGAGTCTTTGGGTTCTTGGCTACGGATGAGGAAGAAACAGAGTTTTCAGGGACCGTAGATTCAGGGAACGCGACTTTAACCATGGGTTGGATACGGGGCAACTCAGGACAATTATGAGTGGGATGACCTATAACATCACACAAGGCACAAGGCTTGGCAGGTGGGGGCGGGGTAGAGTCAGGGGCGGTGGCCTTGTCAGTGGATGCCCCCTTGTGAGTTTTTCGTTTCTTGCATGTAGTTGTCGCAACCTTAGGAGGGTTCTGCGAAGGGTCTAGGGGCACTGTGGTGGTGGAAGGAGCGAAGGGAATCGGTTGCACGGGTGTCATGGCTATGTAAGATTTGGGGTGGCCTGGTGGGGTCTCGGTTGGAGGAGTAAGATACCATACTAGAATTCCCAAGGTTAAATTAGGGAGGGAAAGGGTAGCCATGACCGGAACCGAATAGATGCGGGGGGGGGGATGCCAAGGAAAAGTATTTGATCGGCGGGGTAATGAACAGGGGGTATGGCTCCCATATGGTGGAGACCAAGGGGAACCGACTCGAGAGGGTAATAAGGTTCCTAAGTGGGATGGGAAGGGCCGGGTGAAAAGGGTTCAGTTGACTGAAGCGAAGGGCTAGGAGAAAGAGGCGGTGGGTGAGATAGAGGTTGCTGACTAGCCGGAGCAGGCTGCAGAAGGCTAGCCTGAGACGATTGCATCATGCAAACACTCACTGAGTTGGGGTCAGGGACGAGAGGAGGGGGAGGACCAGGAAAAGTGCCAAGTAGAGAGGATTCTTTGCAGACACCGAGGGAAACACTGGTCAACGAATCAACAGTTGGTTTATTCGTGACAGTAGAGATGGTGGACTCAGGGGAGGTCTGAGATTTTGGTTCATGGTAGGTCAATTGGTCAATGGTGACAATCTTGCCATTATAAGGGAAAAACATCTTGCGGTGTACTACGGACGGGATGGCTGACATGGCATAGGTGTAACTATGCCCCAAAATGATGTTGTAGTCAAGAGGGGCGTCGATAACTTCAACGTCAACACAAACAGTTTTGCCGGCAAGGGTGATAGGACAGTTACGAAATAGTCCAATGGGCTGGGAGGCATGGCCATCCCATGCACGAAGGGTGATGGTGGAGGGGGCAAGTTCAGGGGAGCCGAGTTGTTTCCAAGCCAAAGTGGACATTACGCAGGTAGAGGCCCCCTCATCAATAATACACCGAGCAACATTGGCGTTTCGGATTTTGAATGGGATTTGGAAAGAAACTGAAGGAGGAAGAGGGGGATGGTCTGATTGATGGGTGTCGAAAAAAATCAATTGGTCATAAGCAAGATCTATAGTGCCCACGGCAAATAGGAGAGCCCTCTTTTGAGAAGGACACGACTAGAGGATTTCCAGTGTTGAAATGGCAGCAGGAGATTGGGCTAGATCGTCTACTATGCTGTATGAATGGGTAGCCCGACTAGAGGCAGCATTTCGGCATAATGGTCCCTTAGGAGGCTTGGGATGAACCTTGGCTTTGGGCAAAGGGAGTTGCAAGGGACCATTGGGTGTTGATAGAGGCTCTGTAGGACCTGACGATGGAGACTCAGAGACAGGAGGTGTGGAATACTGACGGGACCGAGTTTGAAGGTTGAGGTCGACAGTGAGAGGTGGGTCAGAAGCCATCATGAGAATCTGGTAATCAGAGCAACCATAAGGGGAAGGGTGAGTGGTTACCGAGGTGTGAGGTGGTTGAGTGGCCATGAATCCTTGTTGCAGGAAAGGATTGGTAAACACAACAGGTTGAGAATTAACGGGGGTGGGAGGGGTAGTAGGGGAGGAGTGTTGTCCCCGTACGGTGGCCTAAGAATACCAAAGTTGCCGCATTTGTGGTAATAAGGGACAACCATGAGTGTAGTGACCATAAACACCGCAACACGAACATGGCTTATTGGTGCGAAGTGGCCTGTCCGGCTTGGGCTGAGAGCCCCGTGGCTGGTTGGCAGTGGTAGGGTCTTGATTGGGTCCACGATTACCAGAAGCAGATTGATTGCCCCTTCTCCTTCTTTGAGAAGGAGGAACGTTAGGTGCCCCCTATTGTGAAAATACTTGCCCTAGGGGGGGGTAGTAAGTGCGGTTGTGGGGGTGGAAAAGGCAAAGGAGTGGAAGTTCCAAATGCTGGAGGAGCGGGTACATTAGGTTGCGGATATGGATAAGGGGTAGGGTGGGCAGCAGTAAGGTAAGCAGGAGGGTGGGAAAAAGGAGGAGGCATGCTGTAGCCTGAATACATGCTACCGGGAGGGGAGAAAATGCCGGAGGGGCTGGCCCCTTGAGGAAAACCATGGCTCGGAAGAGGTTGGGTGGAGGTATGTGACAGGGCTCCAACAATACCGTCGGTAGAGTGAGATGCCCCCGAGGCATTAGGGCCATCGAGTTTGGGAAGGTCAGGGAGGAATGTATAAACATAATCAGATTGGGTGTAGATAAGGTCATACTTCAAGGCTATTTGGAGGGTGGCTGCTTCGGTTTGGGGAAAATGGGATGCGACATCTTTGCCAATGGGAGGTAAGAGAGAGTGAAGGAACTAGTCCATGTAAACCTGATCTTCAAAGGGGGGAGCGCGGCACAAGCTCTGTCTTCGCCGCCATTCCTGGACATGATCAGAAAGGCGGGTCGAAGAGGATTGATGGAAAGAGGTTACAAGCTCGGTACCAGTGTCGTATCGGAGGGGAAGCTAGAAGTAGGATAAAAAGGCTTGGGCAATGGTCGCAAAAGTGGTATGGGGGGAGGTGGCCTCTTCAACATACCACTTAGAAGCGTCGCCTGTAAGCGTCCGTTGGAACAATTGAAGATGGATGGAGTCATCGGTGATGGAATTAGAGGAGCACCACATGTGGAAAGAGCGGATATGTTTAGAGGGATCTTCGCTAGCAAGGCCTTCAAACTTGGGAATGTCGGAGGGGATCTTGGTTGGCATACCAGGCCAACTCACATCGTGGTGAATGGGATCATTAATAATCTGATTGAAGTCAGGGAGACTGAGGCCAGCCATATAAGGGAGTAATGGGGCAGTCGAGGTAGGTCCTATTAGCCCCCCCTATAAATTTTTTGGCAGGAAAACGGGGGCTAAATTGTTTTTGAGCCTTCAAGGAATACATTTCCTCTGAAAACACAGTCTCCTTGAAGCCTCCATGTGTCTTTTATCCTTTGATAAATTCCCCTCTGCTGATTCCCCTTATAAAGCCCCTCTGTTGGTGAAGAAATGCCTAAAGGCCCCTTTCTCCTCTTATTTCACCCCCTCTTAGCTCCCATTTTTATTCCCCTTGTCCCCCCTTCTATTTCCCTTCATTACCCTTCAAATTCCCCAAAATCCCCTTTGAATTCCACCCATATCCCTCCTTTGGGCTAGTTTACCCTTACCCCTCTATCGTTCCCCTTTCTAACCTTTAAATCACATTGGAATGGTCCAAACCCACTTTCGACCTTATACTAAGGCTTAGACCCTTTCCGCCAGCCCCGTCCCCACGTAACCGAGCGCTGTGACTGAGCACTGCTCCTTAAGGTGCCCATCGCAAATTGCATATCGCATTTTCGTTTTTTGTGGTCGATTGATCCATCGCAAATATTTGCGATGTGATTCGATCGCGTCGCAAATATTTGCGATGCGATTGCCGATCACGCCATCGCACTTTCCGCCCGTCGCACATCGCCTCGATCGCATATCGCACCGTCGCACTTTCTGCCCATCGCACTGCCCTCCATCGCAGCTCCGCCCAGTCGCAATATCGCAATCGCAGTTCTTTGCTCTGCATTGCGATGATCCTTCCGCACCATTCCATCTTGCGATTTGCAATTTGCGATCTGCGCCCTTAGGTCCCACTGTACTATACCTTCCGCCTTTTAATATAATAAAGGGTCTTCCCTTTGTAAACAGGAAAAACGTTATATGTTAGTTTTACAAAGGATTTCCCCCATCGCATCGCAAACTTTGTGTTATCACTCCGCTCCACTCCCGTCTCCCTTTTTGCGATTGCGATTTAGCCTGGGTCCCACCTCCGTGGCTCCACTCCATTATTTTTCTCCGTTTCCCTGTGTTATTCGCCCAAACGTTTAACCTTAGGGCCTTTACACTATAATCATTTCTTCCGCCACTTCTCATTGTTTCCGCTGTTCTCACTGTTCTACCACCGTTCCTCCGAGCCTCCAAAGCATTTCTCTGCCACTCCTACCCAGGTTTATAATAGGTGTATATTATTACGCAGACAACACAGAGAGGCCGTTTCAAAATTTGTCAGCGGACCAGTAGAAGGAATTCAAAGGGGGGTTGGTGCCTGTTATTAATGAAGTTAATGTTTAAACCCCGCATTCAAAGGGAAAGGGCATGGTTTCAAGACTTAAGCACGCAAAGGGCATATCCGCGTTTTAATATTAGCATAACGCATTTCCTCCAGGAAAGACGGTTACCTACAACACTCCTCATATCTCCTCGAGCCCTAAAACGATTAATTACACTGAATGGAGCCCATTCAAGACAGTCAGGCAGCAGTTATGGAGGTATGGAGCAGCCTTGCAGTTTTCCCCATCCAGTTCATTTATTCCAGAATGGTAATGCAGAGTTCCAGACCACCGTAAGGACTTAAAGAACATATTAGAGGTCAATCTCGACCTGACAAACATCTCTAACCAATCTACAGAGTACAGCACAATGCCATTAAGCAGAATGGACTCGGTTTCCTCCACCATTCCGTCTTCATGAGACTCATTTAATTGTTCACCTGCTTCTGTTTCTTCCTCTTCTCCTATAATAATCGCCGAGAACATAATGTAAAGGTTGTTGTTCAGTTGCTGGGCATCTGCTGTTAGAGGGATTCATTCCGACTGTTAGAACAGTCTTGGGAGGGAGTAGCAGAGTAGTTGTATGTAATAGGCTGGGAGGAGAAGTCTGGACTGTATTAGCCATTGAGCTCAGTGTACATGACTAGTTTTGCATCAATCAATCAAAGCACATTTCATATGATCCTGGTCTATTACTATTGGTGATGTTTTCCTCACTCTGTTAATTACATTTTCATACTGTTTCATGTTCTTCTGGTAGGCAACAGAAGTATAGCATAGGATTCACCCTTGCTAGGTGCCCTATGTTTCCTGCTCTCCCTACCCTTAATGTTTTATGCTTTATGTGTTATCTAAGAACGAATTCATGTGGTTTAACCAGTGCAGTGGATGTTATTGCCTGCTGGCTGATGTATGAACTTGTGGGTTTTCTGCTTGGATGTTTCTTCGTCAATATTATCTCTGTTTTCCCTAGGAGTTGCTAAAGCAGACCTGGATTTAAATGACCTCTGGTCCGATCTATAAGCAGCCCCTTTGTCCCTTTTTGAGAGCTACCTTTGAGTATGTCCAAGCAGGTCTGGAGTTAAATGACCTCTGACCTGATCTATAGACAGAAATTGGGTTACTCTCCTTCTTTCACTTCCCTTCCTTGATGTTCCATTCCATCATCTATCTAAAAGATCCTTTAGTGTAGATGACTTGCCCTTTGGAAGCCTTGGCTAATTGTTGCAAGCAATTCCCTTTCATGACTCCATAGCCCAATGGATGGCACTGTCTTGGCCTATCCTATTTGCAGAAACATCCTGCTATTTTGTTTCTTTCCTTCCATTGCTTTCTCAGTCTATAATCACATGACTCAACCCAGCAACCAACCAACCAAATCATTTTAAACCCCCCTTTGTGCTTCATAACTAGCATAATATCTCATTCTGAGCTTCAAAGATATATCATTCTTCGCTTTATTGGAGAGATCCCTCTCCGGGTCCAGGAGGGCTAGATCCTAGGGCCCAAAACTGGTTCTGATGTTGTCTCATCTTTTGGTCTTGCCAATCTGGCCAAAACATGGTAACCCCAACATAATGGCTACTCCACTGGGGAAGAATCTGAGAGTCAAGAACTGCTAACATTTGGTATATTTCCCATTGTCGTCACCAACATAATGGCGACTCCGCTGGGGACAGACCACTGTGCTTTTAGATTGGCTTTTCATTGATGATGGTGGACAGCATCCCGTTTCAAACATTCATATACATCCACCTGGCGACTCCACACTCCCCATGATCCAAAGACCAAATGACTCCACTGGTGAAGGACACTGGACTGGTTGAGAAGAAGCAGTAACCTTCTTTGCATAAGCATGAATCCAAACATGGACATAGATACAAAGTACGATGCTTTGTGCGATCAATTAATTGAATTAACAGAAACGTTTGGTGAAGTGCTGAAGATGTACATGGCTAATACGAATGTAGATGATGGTTATTTCGAGCAGCCCATGCATCTTTCAGAGCAAGAACAAACTCAAAGCTGAGAAGATGAGAAAGACATGTATGATGATCAAGAATCTATAGAAGATGAGGAGGGAAGTGATCAAGAACTTCCTGATTGCTTGCCTATGCCTTGTGTTACACTGACCAGAGAATGTCAGGACCTATTAGCAAAGGCTGATAAAGAAAGCTGCCTGGAGGAAGAAGAAGATCACAAAGAGGAGGCGGGACCTGACGTGGAAGAAGAGGCTCAAGTAAACATCCAGTCTCCAAATCAGCTAATACAAGAGAAAGAGGACTATTGTGCTTCTGTCCATGATGAAAGGGAGACCCCTCTTTCGACAGAAGAAGAAATAGAGCGGATATTAAAACAACCGTCCACCTCCAAGGCCTTCTATAGAACACGCACCCTTGCCCATTCATCTTATGAGTTTGATGATTCAGATCCAGAAGACTCCTCTGTGGATCAAGACAAAGAAAGACCTGCTGAGCGTCCAGAATGGTTGACTTGGTCAAGTCCGCCTATTTACGAAACTGACGGCAAGGGCCACGACAGTGTAATAGCAGATGAAGATTCTTTGAATCCTCATTCTTCTCTACCACACATCATTAGTGAGACTGGAAACCAGCAGTTTTTCTTTTCAAAAGACGAGGAGGAAAGCAAAGAAGAGATTCTGGAGTAGAATGTAAGCAATGAGCTTTCTCTTGAAAAAGAGGAAGAAATGGACCAAAACCCTGCTCAAGAATACATAGATCTTCTCACAGAGCTCAGAACCTCAGAGCAAAATATATCAGAGCTCCAAGAGGACAACACTGCCATATATGATGAGTCCTCTAGTTCAGAAGATGAAGAAGATTCTCTTTTTCAAGAGAGTCTTACCCTTGATCCGGTGGAAGAAGAGGAAGTCCTAGTTGAAGCCTGCTGGCCAGATATTCATAACTAGCTATCATTTCATGATCCTTATGCACATTTCCTGCATACACTTGAAGAAGGATAAAGGGTATTTTTGAGCAGCATGTTGCAAATAGAGAGAACATTTTTCAAGGCTGCTGTTATGGAACAAGAAGAGTGGGAGCTGCCCTGCCTATTTAGCATGCTCAAGGAATTGAGCAAGAAGGACCAGCCATGGGATCATTTGATGGACTGGTTACATTGGAAGACAATGTTTGTCAGCTAGACTTGTAAATATTTCAGTAGAGTAGGGTAGGTAGGAGAAGCTCAATAAAGCTCAGCCTATGAGCACGTAGTTAGTTGTTTTTTGTCCCAAAAGTCTTGGTGGAAAACTTTCTTCAGACCGGTTTAAATCCCCGGCGAATTGTTAGATCAGGCAGAAAATGGAAGTGAGGCCAACGGTTTAATACGGTCTCCATGTGGGTAATAAGGGTAGACCGAATAGGTTTGTTTTACATTTTATAAAATAAAAATGATGTAAAGTGCATAAACCCAAATGCACCGAAAAAAATGTTGGAGACTATAGTGTGGGTAGGTAGTTGTTTGGGAAGATTTTCTCTATTTGATATGTTCATCTTCTGCTTTGTGCTTGACACTGGTGAAAAGAAATGGATGGTTCGACGACGGGCACACAGCCTACACCAAGAGATCATTTTTTGAATTCTTGACTCCTTCAAGAAGAAGCCATCCCCATGTGGAGCCACTGTTAGCCACCCTATAAATTTTTTGGCAAGCAAACGGGGGCTAAATTGTTTTTGAGCCTTCAAGGAATGCATTTCCTCTGAAAACACATTCTCCTTGAAGCCTCCATGTGTCTTTTATCCTTTGATAAATTCCCCTCTGCTGATTCCCCTTATAAAGCCCCTCTGTTGGTGAAGAAATGCCTAAAGGCCCCTTTCTCCTCTTATTTCACCCCCTCTTAGCTCCCATTTTTATTCCCCTTGTTCCCCCTTCTATTTCCCTTCATTACCCTTCAAATTCCCCCAAAATCCCCTTTGAATTCCACCCATATCCCTCCTTTGGGCTAGTTTACCCTTACCCCTCTATCGTTCCCCTTTCTAATCTTTAAATCACATTGGAATGGTCCAAACCCACTTCCGACCTTATACTAAGGCTTAGCCCCTTTCTGCTAGCCCCGTCCCCACGTAACCAAGCGCTGTGACTGAGCACTGCTCCTTACGGCGCCCATCGCAAATCGCATATCGCATTTTTGTTGTTTGTGGTTGATTGATCCATCGCCGATCGTGCCATCGCACTTTCTGCCCGTCACACATCGCCCCGATCGCATATCACACCATCACACTTTCTGCCCATCGCACTGCCCTCCATCGCAACTCCGCCCGGTCGCAATATCGCAATCGCAGTTCTTTGCTCCGCGTTGCGATGATCCTTCCGCACCATTCCATCTTGCGATTTGTGATTTGTGATCTACGCCCTTGGGTCCCACCGTACTATACCTTCCGCCTTTTCATATAATAAAGGGTCTTCCCTTTGTAAACAGGAAAAACGTTATATGTTAGTTTTACAAAGGATTTCCCCCATCGCATCACAAACTTTGTGTTATCACTCCGCTCCACTCCCGTCTCCCTTTTTGCGATTTGCGATTTGCGATTGCGATTTAGCCTGGGTCCCACCTCCGTGGTTCCACTCCATTGTTTTTCTCCATTTCCCTATGTTATTCACCCAAAATTTTAACCTTAGGGCCTTTACACTATAATAAATTCTTCCGCCACTTCTCATTGTTTCCGCTGTTCCCAATGTTCTGCCACCGTTCCTTCGGGCCTACAAAGCACTTCTCCGCCACTCCTGCCCAGGTTTATAACTGGTGTATATTATTACGCAGACAGCATAGAGAGGCCGTTTCATCATTTTTCAGCAGACCAGCAGAAGGAATTCAAAGGGGGGTTGGTGCCTGTTATTAATGAAGTTAATGTTTAAACCCCGCATTCAAAGGGAAAGGGCACGGTTTTAAGACTTAAGCACACAAAGGTCATATCCGCGTTTTAATATCAGCAGAACGCATTTCCTCCAGGAAATACATTTACCTACAACACTCCTCATATCTCCTCGAGCCCTGAAACGATTAATTACACTGACTGGAGCCCATTCAAGACAGTCAGGCAGCAGTTATGGAGGTATGGAGCAGCCTTGCAGTTTTCCCCATCCAGTTCATTTATTCCAGAATGGCGACGCAGAGTTCCAGACTGCCGTAAGGACTTAAAGAACATATCAGAGGTCAATCTCGACCTAACAAACGTCTCCAACCAATCTACAGAGTACAGCACAACGCCATTAAGCAGAATGGACTCGGTTTCCTCCACCATTCCGTCTTAATGAGACTCATTTAATTGTTCACCTACTTCTGTTTCTTCCTCTTCTCCTATAAGAATCGCCGAGAACATAATGTAAAGGTTGTTGTTCAGTTGTTGGGCATTTTCTGTTAGAGGGATTCATTCTGACTGTTAGAACAGTCTTGGGAGGGAGTAGCAGAGTAGTTGTATGTAATAGGCTGGGAGGAGAAGTCTGGACTGTATTAGCCATTGAGCTCAGTGTACATGATTGGTTTTGCATCAATCAATCAAAGCACATTTCACAGGATCCTGGTCTATTACTATTGGTGATGTTTTCCTCACTCTGTTAATTACATTTTCATACTGTTTCATGTTCTTCTGGTAGGCAACAGAAGTATAGCATAGGATTCACCCTTGCTAGGTGCCCTATGATTCCTGCTCTCCCTACCCTTAATTTTTTCTGCTTTATGTGTTATCTAAGAATGAATTCATGTTTTTTAACCAGTGTAGTGGATGTTATTGCCTGTTGGCTGATGTATGAACTTGTGGGTTTGCTGCTTGGATGTTTCTTCGTCAATCTTATCTCTGGTTTCCCTTGGAGTTGCTAAAGAAGACCTGGAGTTAAATGACCTCTGGTTCGATCTATAAGCAACCCCTTTTTCCCTTTTTGAGAGCTACTTTTGAGTATGTCCAAGCAGGTCTGGAGTTAAATGACCTCTGACCTGATCTATAGACAGAAATTGGGTTACTCTCCTTCTTTCACTTCCCTTCCTTGATGTTCCATTCCATCATCTATCTAAAAGATCCTTTAGTGTAGATGACTTGCCCTTTGGAAGCCTTGGCTAATTGTTGCAAGTAATTCCCTTTCATGACTCCATAGCCCAATGGATGGCACTGTCTTGGCCTATCCTCTTTGCTGAAACATCCTGCTATTTTGTTTCTTTCCTTCCATTGCTTTCTCAGTCTATGATCCCATGACTCAACCCAGCAACCAACCAACCAAATAATTTTAAACCCCCCTTTGTGCTTCATAACTAGCCTAATATCTCATTCTGAGCTTCAAAGATATATCATTCTTCGCTTTATTGGAGAGATCCCTCTCTGGGTCCAGGAGGGCTAGATCCTAGGGCCCAAAAGTGGTTCTGATGTTGTCTCATCTTTTGGTCTTGCCAATCTGGCCAAAACATGGGAACCCCAACAGGTCTCATAGTGGTTCCACTGGAAATGGACCCGGTGGTAGAACTGGGGTTAGGGCTAGGTCCGGAACTAGACATGGTGAAGGGAAAAGAGGGGGAACCAGAAGTAGGGGTAGACCCCGAACAATCAGAAAAGTATTCAGAGTGCGGACTCAGGGGAAGACTGACTCGATGACAACGGGAAGGAGGAAGTCGTCCAAGCGGAAACTGAGGCTGAAGGCCAAGAAGTCTCTGGGAGCGGTGCCTTGGGGGCGCAATGATGACAGGAAGAAGATAAACTGACGAGGGTAGAGGGGGAAAAAATCAAGTGAGGTCAAGGGCAGAGAGGTGCAGTGACAATTGATTTTAAAGTCTTTTCCAGGCAGTGTTAACCAGGCGCTTCTTCTCTTAGGTTTAGTGTGTGGCGTGCGTAAATTTTAATTGTTTAAACCCAGACGTTTTGAGAGTAAAAGAAAAAGTGTGCTGCGTAATGGAAAAGAAATCTGCAGTAAATAAGACTGAAAGAATAGAAAATTAACAACTAATAATGCAGCAATCTAACCCAAAAAGGTGGGTCTCTCAAAACTAGTCTACAAGAGGGAAAAAACTAGGCAAAGAATGCTAAAAGATGCCAATATATCGAAGGTCCAGACGGACTGGGATCCAAAGGGTGAATCTTCTGAAAAGTGGTGCAAAGAACAACAAAGAGGCAGAGGCAAGGTTGCTGCTAAAAAGGAGGAGATCAGCTACAGATAGGAGAGACAAGGCAGTGGCCTTAGAAATGAACCCAAACAAAATGAGATGAGGTGGTTTTGAGAGGGAGAGGAGCTGATCTAAAGGGATCTGAAAAGGAGGTATCAGATCTAAGAAAAAGAGGGCTGAAACTCTGGAAATTCAGACTTCTGAAACAGTAAAGACTCGTCCACACAAAGTGGAGGGTAATAGAGCCCTAAGGGGCAAGATTCCCTCTTAGGTGAGTGAAGCAGATCAGAAACAGGTCCAAACAAGCAGAGACAGAGGCTGGAAAACCCTGACATAAGCTTCAGAAAAACCCAGAAAAAGTGTTGAAAAATTTGTAGAAAAAGGGTAGGTCGCAAGTTCTTACCTGTTTTCAGTCCTGGTCACAGGTTTAGGGCAAAAAAGTGCGTCCTGAGGCTCAGGTCGCACTTTTTGGGCCAATAAGTGCGACCTGCAGATCCAGCTGTCTCGGCGGCAGATTTCAGAAAAATTTTGTCGTCTCAGCTGCGGCTGATGTCTGTCACCTGTGCAATAAGGCCATAAACACACGAAAGTTAAAAATTTGACTGTTTAAATGGTTTTAGGGGTGAAAATCACCATAAAAATAGGAAAAACAAAAAATGGAAGAGAAACCCTAGGGTCTGAAACAACTGGATATGCAGGAATAGATAAAACGACAGTGGTATAAAAAACATTGATGCATGGAGATTGTTAGTATGAATATTTCGTCATAAAAGACCACTTTAACTATGCATAACAAATAGCCCTAACATCAATTATGGCTGCAAAATACTTTTAATATTGCTGCACAAATTCAAATCTAAAAACAAAAGATATTAAGCAGATAAGAAATAACATAGCTCCATAGATCCAATGAACAAGACAAGAAGAATGTATATGAAAGAATTTTGTATTATATTAAAGAATGGGGCACCTATGAGGAAAACAAGAAAGGTGTTTTCCAGTTCTCCTCAGTGGGATGGGTTCTTGGAAGTCCTCAGTGTTTCAGATCTAGCATTTCTCTCTCTTATGGATGTGGAAAAGCAAACATGGAACTCAATGGGAGTTCACAAAGTAAAATGGAAAATGGTGACCAAGAGAAGATCCAGAGTGATCTAATGCAATGAAGGTGACTAATGAATGGGGAAAACCCCCCTATTTATAACAAAATATTGGGGCGGTCTAGAACTCGATGCATGAATAAAATATTATTAATCGAATTCTAGAAGCACCTTTTAGGGATATTTTACTATATTTGTTGGAGGGAAAAGGGTTCTTGACTTGGGTCAATTCCTTTATTTATAAATAATAAATAAATAAATGATTTATTTATCATTTTAGGGGAATGATGGGAATAAATAATGGTTTATTTGATTATTTATGGATGATTTAGTCAAATTTAACTAAGAATATTATTTAAATAATTATTTAAATAACTTGTTCTTAGGAAATAATTAAATAAATAAAGATTTATTTAATTAATTGCTTTGTTTTGGGTTAAAAATGACCAAATAAGTTATTTTATGTGGTGAAAGCAATTTTACTTGGGGTAAAATTGGTCTTACATGGTGTACTTTGGGTTCATCTAATAATAATAGGTTAGATGACCAAAAAAATGGTATAACACTCTTGAAGGCTTCAGGCCTCTGTCCAAAATCTTCACTGCTGTGCTCATTTTACACTCAGAAATTCTACGGATTTCCAAGACAAAATACTACTGCAAACTACACTTTCCCCTTCCTTTCCTCTTCTAAAACTAACCTCATTTTTACCCCTCCATTTCCCATGAAATATTTCATTTTCATATTTTCCCCTTTCCCCTTATCGAAACCCCCTTTGATAAGGTTTAAGACTCCTTCTTTGCCTTATCAAAAACCCTCAAAACCCTTGAAAAACATTGAAAACTTCTCAAAAAATACATATTTTCGTGTAAAGGTTTAGGCCCCCTTGGGCTAAGTTTTAAGCCACCTCCCCTACACATGCCCTGGTACTGGAACCAGGCGCTAAGCCTTTAAGTGCTTATCGCGTCAGAGCAACTCACTGAGTGCACTGTCTTTGTTTAAACCAAACTCTGATGTCGATTAGCCCTGTGCATAAAACCCCCCTGGTCATATTGCTTCCCATATGGACCATGGCCCCGCAGACGGGCGCCAAGCCAAGTCACTAATATAAAACCCTCCCAACACAAACCTTTGTGCATATGTATTTTTCGGGTTTTTAATGTTTTATTCTCATTATATTAAAAAGAAAACCGGGTGGAATTCATCGCACCACGTTTGAGAGGGAGGCAGGTTTCTCCGTTTGGTAGCGATCAGCGCCACCGGCCGAGACGTGGCCTTGAGCCATTTTGAAATACCGCCCTCATCACGCATTAAAGGTCAGATATTCACCCGGCGCGATATTGGCATGCGCCATCCGATCTGAGGCTAGCCCATCGGATGGTGATCGCGCTCTGAAGAAGCTTGTAAGATGAACGTGGTACGACGCGGTTATTTAAAACATCTCTGCCATCGATCTGATCTGCAGATCATATCGACAGCCCACACTCCATCGCCCCGGTCCCCTCGTCCACAGTGGCAGTCAATAGTCCCACAAGAGTCGGTGGTCCCCGGCGCCACATCAGCATCCATGCAGTAGATTTTAATTGGGGAAAATCTTTAATGTTTCCCCGCACAGTCAGCAAATCCAGACTCGGGGGACTTTATACAGCATGATTTTATTAACCTTTTTTGAAGTCCGGGCTTGTTTTATAAGTTTTTTCGGTACTCGATCTCCACCGTTGATCACGTGGGCCGATCTCATCCGACGGCCCATGTGTGTCCCCATCCCCAAACTCATTTTTCCACCACTTTTTTGCCGAAACAAAGGTTTAAGCCCATTTTCTCCGTTTGTCCAAATAAAATGACTCTGTCGTTTTGAAGCAGCAAACCTATATATATGTAGGATTTTATAATGTTGTTCGCATTTTGCAAGATTTAAATGGTTTTTCTGCTATACTGAAGAAAATTTCAAAGGCTAAGGGTGACGATCCTCCTGCCTTCGATTCATGAAAGGGAATCATTTGTAGGATTAAACTCCATGTTTCATCCATGATTCATCAGGAATTGATGCCATTCGATCCCTGTGCAGCCCTGCACACCAACAAACAGAGTGAATCAAGCACAAATCAAAGAGTATTAGTGTCGAAGATAGGAACACACCAGAACATCAGATTGAGGATGGATCTGTGGGGATTATGGCTAAGATGGATTATCAAAAGCCTAATCCCCCTATTAAAACATAGTTCAAAGGTAAATAAAAAAGGTTCATCAGACAGAAAGCCTCCACTGCCACATCTGAGGCAAATTGATTCCTTCCAGCTACCACAATGCCACCTGTGATTCAAATCATTCAAACAGAGGCCGAAGTTATTGATCAAGATCAGGTATTTGCCTCAGCGTGGCCAAAGAATTTAATTCTGCAAATGAACTTAATGACAAAATATCAGCAGAGTTACTTTAACACAACACTGAGCCTTAAAATTCAAGAAGATCTCCCACCGAGATTTTATCTTAATGTAAATTATTTAATACAGAGGACACCTATGTAAGCTTCTTCATTGAGCCCCCCAAAGGCCGAGAAGCCATTAAGTCTATATTAATTATCTTTAGAGATATTTTATCAGATATCACGTCTTCATTCTTCTATAAATACTACTGGAGAAGATGAGAGAGGGGTTGGTGATCACTAGTTGTAATACTGAAACTCTCTGAAATAATACATAGTATGTTGAAGTTGAAGAAGAAACTGAAGTCTTGGAAGCCTTGATGATTTTTTTGCATGCTTTTTCCTGAGAAGGCTCTATCATTGGATCCATGAGCTTGGCTGTTGGTGAAGTATTCTGAACCGTTTAATGTTTTCTCCTGTTTTCATTCTGTTCCATAATTTCTTACTACAGTAGGTTGAAAGTTTTAGGCTAAGAAATGACTCCTGGAAGCACCTTAGACCTCTTCATCCTTCACTGTTTCATGTTTTATTCCACTGAGGTATTTTAGAGTCTTTAATCTCCCTCTTTAGTCCTCATGCTTGTTTATTTCCTTAATAATTCGAATAGTTGGTTTCAGCATGATTTATGGTTCTCCCTGCTTGTCTGTTTGCACTTAAATACTGTTATTGAAGTCTTCCTTTGAAGTTATTTTGTTTACACTAAGTCAAGGAGGTCTGTTCTGATCTTGCCCCTTGTCCTTGCTTGAAAAGTTGGCTTAAAGGTCTTTATATTTGTGATCATAGATGTGTTAGGTGTTTCCTCTTCTATGATCATAATTATCAGTGAATCTTTTATGTTTTCTAATTCATTTGAAATAAAATATTTGAGGAAATAGGGTGTTCCACAAATATTAGATTTCATTTTAAAATTTGTTTTGAAGTCATTATTTGCTTGAGGTGTGATTTGTAGAATTCATGGTTAGCCCTGTCTATCAAAAAGCTCTTTATTGTTCAAGTAGTGTTTTCAATTTTCCTTTGTTGAGAATTAAACTTCTCTTTCCAAATCATTGATGTCCATCTCATTCCAAAACCAAAGGATCCTGCATCCAAGTTAGATTTTCCCTCTGATACCCCATATCCATTGATAAGTATGTTATAACCTCTTCTTGAATCCATTGCCCGATGAACCAGATGTTTCTCCATTCTATATATCTTTCCTATACCTTTCATGTTCTACTGTATCAATTCAACCAAACAAATAAACCAACACCTGCACTTAATAACTAGTCTAAAAACCAATATCCAAAGCAAAAAAGATAAACCTTTGCTAAAACAAACATTTGAGAGATCCCTCTCCAAGAGCAGGAGGACTAGATCCTGTAACTCTAAAGATTGGTTCTGATGTTGCCTTGTCTTTTGATTTTCCAAACTATCAAAACACGGGACCCAAACATAATGGCGATCACAATGGGACACTGTGTAAAATCTTCAAAATTAAACACTCACTGTCCAGCATAACATAAGTAACCTTCTTCAAGCACTACCCAGCATAATGGTAATCATGATAGGACTTTTTTGAATCAGTGACAAACTAAGTAGCCCTTAGGATTCTCATCAAACCTTATCAAACCATGAAGGAATCAGTTACCAAGCCATAAGAGTGAACTCTGTATGATTAAACACCTTAGCTAAGTGTTAAATGGGATTTAGGACACTCTCATAACCCGAAAGACCGAAATAACTCAGAAAAACCCAAAACATTTCAGTTTGGCTTCATAATAAACTTGGTGGTGGACCATAAAACCTTTTACCTCCAAAAGAGCTAAAAATTTCCACCTGGTGACTCCACAATCCTAAAGTAGACCTTAAGACTCCACTGGGAAGATCCAAAATATTTGTAACATCATACAAACTCAGTTAGAAGGCTTTAGGGTTAAATTTTTCTTCTTTTAAAAAGATCAGTTAGCCTCTTAAAAATTGTCATATTTGGTTAAAAATTTTCTTTTAGCTGGGTTCGAAAAACACAGCATAGTGGCTCCTAGAAAGATTCATAATAGATCTTTCCCTGACCCAAACCCACCAGAAATATTTGATAACCCTGAAAGTATACTTAGGGAGTCCCCTAAGGTTAAATTTTCAACTGTTTTCATATCAGCCTTAAGAGCTAATTCAGTTCCGGAAAATCTTGTAGCTCTACACCAATCACAAGTCGACTTAAGAATACCTTTTAGGACTAGTTCGCTTGATGATATAACTCAGAAATATTCTAAGTCTTTACTTTCATCCCCAGAACAATGCGAAAATCCTGGTAGGAGAGAAACCACACCACCTGATTTACATTTCCTTTCCAATTTAGGTGTCTCTCATCCAAGATCAGTCCAGCAATCTGTCCCTGGTACATCCACATCTATCGATCCAACATCCACTATCCAAAACACTCTTGTTCAGCCCACTTTCACTCCAGTAAATCCACTCTTATTTCTAGCTATGGCAACATGGTATGCCCCATTAGTGTTACCACAACCTCTACTTCCCCTACCAAATGATTACCAATCCAAAATATCTCATTTCACTGGAAAAGAGTCTACAACAGCTCAAAATCATGTAGATAGGATGGAAGATGCTTTCAATTACATGGAGATAGAAGAAGAAACCGTGAATATGAGGATCTTCACCCAAATTTTAGGAGGAGATGTAAAGAAATGGTTTAAAAACTTACCTCCTAACATCATAAATGATCTCCCTGCTTTGCATCAAACATTCATCAACAAATGGGAACTCAAGAAAAACCCTCTCCAAATACAAGCAGAGTATAGCAGCCTAAAGAGAAATCAAGGGGAGAGTGTTCATGATTATTCCACTAGGTTCAATAGCATTTACAATTCTCTTCCACCTCACATGAAACCTCCTCAAGGCATGGCTTTGGTAAGGTATCCCGAAGGCCTTGATGCTGAAATGAATTATCAGTTAAGGGAAAGAGATTACTCAACCTTAGAAGACATGCAAAAAGGAGCTGTGACCATAGAAGAAAACATAATTGAGAAAATAAATAGGCTAAGATTAGAGAAGAGGGTAACTTATAAATATGACCTACTACCCTCAACCTCAACTTCTGACACAAAAATTGACAACCTAGTAAAGGTGATGGAGAGGATGCTTGAAAATATCAATTTGAATGAGAGAGTGCCACCAAAAGAACCTCAAAATAACCAAAACAGAAATAGAAATCAGAATTATAGAAGAGAAAAAAATCAAGATAAGTAAAAAGAAAGTGACCAAGAGATTAGACCTCCCTTCCAACAGAACTTTGTAGATCAATATGAGGAAGATAGGGAGTTGGAAAGGTTGGGAGAACCTCATGTAAACTTGATTGGATCAGACAGTGGGGATGATGTTTTCCTCATTGAAGAGGAACAAGGTTTCTTCTCTGATCACAGTACAAACACCTATGAAGATTCTGATGACTATAGATTGGGGCTTGAAAATGAAATCATGGAGGTTCACAAACAATATGATCTTAGGAGCAAGGGGAACGTAGAAAATTAAAAGGATATGAACACTAGCACTGTTGTCAAGAAAAATGCAGAAATTCAGGCTAAAAAGACAGTTGACAAACCCACCATTTTGGCTAAAAAACCAGACATAAACAAAGACAAAAGTGTCTAGCCAAATGTTGAGCAGAGTATCCCTAGCACTTCAGCTAGTGGTCCTAATAAAGTTGTCCCAATTACCAGTCCAAACAAGGTTCAGCAAATCAAAATTGTTGAAAATAATTCAATTGAAAAGACAGATCTAAATATGAACAAGTCAATTGTTCCTTTCAGCCTTGAGGGAGAGATTGCTAAGATAAAAATTACCATTCCCCTAGCTGAACTAGGAACCCAAGAAGTGTACAAAAGCCAAGTTTTGAAAGCTTTGAACTTAGGAGGTGATACTGACACCTTGAACTTGACAGATGACAAACCTGAGTTGTTTTTTGGTCCAGAAGTTGAAGGAAAATACTAAGAAGGGGTTGTCCCTCCCTTCTATGTTAGCTTGAACATACAAGAGAAAATTTTACACAATCCCATGTTAGATTCAGGAGCTTCACAAAATCTAATGCCCAAGGTTTTAATGGAAAGCTTAGGCTTAGAAATTACTAAACCATACAAAGACTTGTATTCCTTTGACTCAAGCAGAGTCAAATGTTTAGGTTTAATTAAAGATTTGTGTGTTAACTTATCCCATATCCCTGTTAGGAGTTTAGTCATGGATATAATTGTAGCTGACATTCCCCCTAAGTATGGCATGCTCTTATCAAGATCTTGGGAAGCCAAGCTTTAGGGAAGCCTTCAAATGGACATGTCTTATGCCACCATCCCTGTTTTTAACCAAAGCAAAATACTATACAGGAATCTCACATGAAGTACATGGTGAGCAATATAGACAAACCAAACAACTCTCCAATCTATTCTATTCAATCAAGTTTAGATTCCTTTATCTTATTTAACCAAGATGAAACTACTCAACAAGATGAAGAAAACACAGACCCAATCAGTTCATCAGAACAATCAAATCTTCCTTCAAATCCAATCCAAAACATTAGCAATCAACAGCAACAAGAAAATGGAAATGAAGCAAATATACTTTGGACAATAAAATTTGATGGATCCTGTAATAAAACAAGTGTAGGGGCAGCTGTTTGGATTCAAAATACAAATCAGAGCTTTTCATACAAATTATATTTCCCATTCACTAACAATATCGATGAGTATGAAGCGCTTCTCCTAGGCGTGCAAGTGCTTAAACAGTTAGAAGCCCAAAGAATATCAATCTTAGGGGATTCTGAACTTATCATAAAACAAATCAAAGGAGAATAATCAGCTAGAAATCCACGACTCAGGGAATATCGTAACGCTGCCCTTGATTTATTGAAAACCTTTGAAAAGTATGAACTTGTTTTCATTCCTAGAGCACTGAATCATCTAGCAAACAAACTCGCCTTCAACGCTAGCAATTTCCAAATACCTGGGATAAATCAACAGCTTAGTGTAAAATTAAAATGTAGGGTTGTTGTGCCTGATAACAAAGATCACTGGCATGTGTTTGATTCTGACAAACACATTGATGATTTCTTGAAATCAGAAAACGATTTCAGCATACCAATATCAAAAACCACCCACAAAGAAAATTGTTTATATATTGAACAAATCCCAGAAGTTGAGATGACATATTCTGCTGATATAAATCATTATGGGAATCCTTTTGAAGCAGAGATAATTGAAAACGTAGACCAAGAAGACTTGGAAGTTTTACAATGCAAGAATGATAAAATTCCAAGTCTCACACCTTTAGAACACCTGTTTGATTTTGACGATGTAGCCAAAGAATCAAGAATGGAGCCCATAGAAACGAGTGTAGAAGAGCATAATATAGGCACTCTAGAAGAACCCAAGATGATTAAACTGTCCAGCGCTCTCCCAGCTCACATAAAATTGCAATACACAGAGCTTTTCAAAGAGTTTAGAGATGTTTTTGCTTGGGGATACAAAGACTTGAAATCATATGATACCAGCATCATTTAGCATAAAATCCCTCTTAGAGAAAATAAAAAGCCTTTCAAACAAAAGCTAAGGAGAATAAACCCTCTCTTACTACCTTTAGTTAAGGCAGAAATTGAAAAAATGCATGATGTTGGGATGGTAGTACCCATTAGATATTCAGAGTGGGTATCAAACTTAGTTTCTGTTAGAAACAAAACAGGGGAAATCAGGCTTTGTATTGACTTCAGAAATTTAAAATGAGCCTCTTTAAAAGACAACTACCCCTTACCCAAGATGGACCATATACTTCAAAGGGTAGTTGGGTCAAAAAGGATATCCCTCTTAGATGGGTTCTTGGGTTACAACCAGGTGTTAGTGCTCCCAAGTGATCAAATCAAAACTACTTTTACCACACCTTGGGGCACCTTTATGTATGTCAAAATGCCTTTCGGATTAATGAATGCAGGGGCCACCTTCCAAAGGGCCATGGACATAGAATTTTCTGAAGACATTGGCAATTTCATAATCATTTACCTTAATGACATAACTATTTTTTCAAAAACTGATGAAGAACATTTGATTCACCTAAGAAAATTTTTTGAGAAATGTAGGAAATTTGGCTTATCATTGAATCCCAAGAAGACACTCTTTGGTCTCCAAGAAGGTAAACTTCTTGGCCATATAATTTCAGAAGAGGGAATCAAAATAGACCCCATAAGAATAGATGGCATATTGAAGATCAGCCATCCAAGAAGCCTCAAAGAGTTACAATCTTTCATCGGAAAGATTAACTTCCTAAGGAGGTTTATCCCCCTAGTAAAGGATATTAAAAAACATTACAAACATGTAGAAAGATGTCTGATTGTAAAATGGACTTTACTGACTAAAAAATCATTTGCCTTGGTCAAATAAGCTTTTACTCGAACAACGGTCACAGTTAATTGGTTTACCAAAGACTTTTATATCTTTTCTTTTGCATCTGAACATACAATAGCTATAGTATTACTTCAAAAGAGTGATTCAGGGCAAGAACAACCAATATCCTTTTTTAGTAGGGCCTTAAGAGATGCTCCTCTAAAATATAACATCATGGAGAAGAAAGCCTTAGCATTGATGAAAGCATTAAAATACTTTAGGGTCTATATTTTACACTCTCACATAATTGCTTTTGTTCCACACATTGTTGTCAAGGACATTCTAAGTCAAGACCCTGATGGTAAAATGGGAAAATGGATTGCAACTATTCTTGAATATGACTTAGAAATCAGGCCCACCAAACTAGTTAAAGGGCAAGGATTAGCAAAAATTATGGCTGAGTCTAACTTCCAAGCACTAGACATGAATATGGTAGATGTGTTGGAAGAAATAGAAGAATCTACTGCTCCTTTTATTGAAGAAACATTTCTGAATTCTCCTTGGTATTCTGACATTATTTATGTGCTTTTATATTTAAATGCCCCCCCTTCTTTTTCTAAAACTAAAGCTAGATTTTTGAAACAAAAATCTTTGAGTTTCTGCATCTTGGATGGGGTATTATATTGGAAAAATGCTGTTGGAATTTTGCTTAATTTTTACTTGAAGATGATGCAGGAAAAATCATGCATGAGTTTCATGACGGAGAATTCGGAGGACACCTCTACTAGAAGGCCACAACGAACAAAATTCTTAGATCTGGTTACTATTGGCCTACCCTTTTCCCAGACACTCATAAGTTGGTCATGTCTTGCCATAAATGTCAAATCTTTGATGGAAAAATAAAACTTCTTCCCTTACCCTTACATCCTATCAGAGTTGAGGCACCTTTTCAACAATGGGGTTTAGACTTCATTGGGGAAATTCGCCCATCTTCCTTAGCTCAACATAAGTGGATCCTCACAACCACTGACTTCTTTACCAAGTGGATAGAAGCTATACCATCCAGGAATGCTAATGAATATTTCATTATCAAGTTTCTTGAAACAAGTATCCTATCTAGATTTGGTTGTCCCAGAAAAATCATAACAGACAATGCTGCTTCTTTTAAATCTAAAAATATGGTTGATTTCTGTTACAAATACCACATAACCTTGGGCCATTCCACTGCTTACTATCCCCAAGGAAATGGATTATCTAAATCTTCCAACAAGAGCCTCATCAATATCATTAAAAAATTGTTGGAACAAAATCAGAAATCATGGCACAGTAAACTGGTTCATGCCTTATGGGTTGATAGGCTAACTACAAAGAAATCAATAAATATGTCCCCCTATCAAATAGTTTATGGCATGGATGCAGTTTTTCCCACCTCATTAGGAGTGCCAGTCATGAAGCTCCTTCAGGAAGTGCAGGTTGAAGAGAATGATATGCAAAGGAGAATCAACCAAACCATACATTTACAGCAGACCAGAGAAGAAGTCTATGAAAGAACGCAGTTAGTCCAAGAAAATGTAAAGAAACTATTTGATAAGAGGACTAAGGCAAACAATTTCCAGGTTGGAAATGTTGTTCTTAAATGGGATTCAAGGAGATAAGAGAAGGGAAAACATGGCAAGTTTGAGAACTTGTGGAAAGGGCCATACACTATCCATGCTGAGAGAAGTCACCATTCATTTTTCTTGAAAGAATTGAATGGAGAAGATCTGTATGGAGGTCCTGTCAATGGCAGGATGCTGAAGCATTACTTCTGCCAGGAATCATGAGTTTCAAATCATTCTATTTTTTCATTGTAAATATCATAGTTTGAACATTGCATTCAAAGTTATAACAATAAAAATACAAAAAACAATAAAAAGGAGAAAAGAGGGCAGATTGTGAAAACAAGAAAGGTATAGCCCCATATCAAAAAGAGAAAAAAATCTAAAAGTGTGCAAGCTCAAATGCCACTCCTAAAAGAACACACTTCGAGTTAGTCAAACAGCCTAATCTTGACTAATTAATTTCAAATTTTCTGCTGATCGGATAGTGAATTCGATTTGCAAAACTATTTAATCTTGGCTCATCAGTAGATTAGAATAGAAATTAAAGGTTCAGACATGCTCAAAACCTGAACCTAACTTTCCAAAGAAGAGAATGACTCAAATCTGTTTCAAATTATGAGTCAAAAAAGATGAAAATATGGTTCTAATCAGCTTAAAATCTGAACCAGAGGATAAGGAGAGACAGCTAAAACAAAAGTCAAAACAGAGCTGTAAAAAAGATAACGGAAATGCTTTGAAATTTCAGACCCTAAGCCTTCCATTTTGATTTAATTTTCTGCAGAATAAATTTCTATGTGCAACTTGTTTTTATGCCATAGCTCACAGCAAGTCAAATAGCTTAATATTGACTTGGCCATTTTTAAATTTTTATTGTGGAATTTAGTGAATAAAGGCTGTTGGACAGTTCAATCCCAACAGATAGTAGATTAGGTAGAGAATAATATGGGCTCAACTGTTTAATCTGAGTCCATGGATAAAAGGAGTAGAAATAGATTAGATTTCCTGCTTTGAAAAGAATAAAATGTTGTAAAAGAGTTTTCCAATCCAAGTGCACTCTAAAGAAGAAAAAATGTTAGATCTGTAGGATTGGGTAGGTAGAAATCTTGTTGTTGAAAGGTCCATTGTTTTTATGGCTGCTAATATGTTTTTAGAGAAAAATAAAATCATCCCAGCAAAGGAAGGGAAGCCCAATGGATAAGGCACTAATCAGCCTCCCAGAAAATGCAAGTCTGAATTTCTTGATGCCTTCAAGAAGGCACCATCCCCAAGTGGAGCCACTGTTAGCCACCTATGAAATTTGCTACACCTAAATGTGGCTAAATCATTTTTTGAGTCTTCAAGGAACAAATTTTATTGCAAAAAAGTGTTGGCTCTTGAAAACTCTTGAAGGCCTCAAGCCTCTGTCCAAAATCTTCACTGTTGTGCTCATTTTAAACTTAGAAGTCCTGTGGATTTCCAACACAAAATACTACTGCAAACTCCACTTTCCCCTTCCTTTCCTCTTCTAAAACTAATCTCATTTTTACCCCTCCATTTCCCATGAAATCTTTCATTTTCATATTTTCCCCTTTCCCCCTATCGAAACCCCCTTTGATAAGGTTTAAGAATCCTTCTTTGCCTTATTGAAAACCCTCAAAACCCTTGAAAAACATTGAAAACTTCACAAAAAATACATATTTTGGTGTAAAGGTTTAAGCCCCCTGCCCTCCACATGCCCTGGTACTGGAACCAGGCGCTAAGCCTTTAAGTGCTTATCGCGTCGGAGCAACTCACCGAGCTCACTGTCTTTGTTTAAACCAAACTCCGATGCCAATTAGCCCTGTGCATAAAACCCCCCCGGTCATATTGCTTCCCATATGGACCATGGCCCCATAGACAGGCGCCAAGCCAAGTCATGAATATAAAACCCTCCTGACACAAACCTTTGTGTATATGTAATTTCATGGGTTTTTAATGTTTTATTGTCATTATATTAAAAAGAAAACCGGGTGGCATTCATCGCACCGCATTTGAGAGGGAGGCGGTTTTCTCCGTTTCGCAGCGATTAGTGCCACCGGCTGACACGTGGCCTTGAGCCCTTTTGAAATACCGCCCTCATCGCGCATTAAAGGTCGGATATTGGCCTGACGCGATATTGGCGTGCGCCGTTCGATCTGAGGCTAGCTCATCAGACGGTGATTGTGCTCTGAAGAAGCTCGTAAGATGAACGTGGTATGGTGCGGTTATTTAAAACATCTCTGTCATCAATCTGATCTATAGATCAGATCAATGACCCACACTAAATCGCCCTGGTCCCCTTGTCCACAGCAGCAGTCAATGGTCCCACAAGAGTCGGTGGTCCCTGGCGCCACTTCAGCATCCATGCGGCAGATTTTAATTGGGGCAGATCTTTATTGTTTCCCCGCACAGTTAGCAAATCCAGACCTCGGGGACTTTATACATCATGATTTTATTAACCTTTTTTGAAGTCCAGGCTTGTTTTATAAGGTTTGTCGGTACCTGATCTCCACCGTTGATCACGTGGGAAAAACTCATCTAACGGCCCATGTGTGTCCCCATCCCCAAACTCAATTTTTCGCCACTTTTTTTCCGAAACAAAGGTTTTAGCCCATTTTCTCCATTCGTCCAAATAAAATTACTCTGTCGTTTTGACTTTTCGCCCTCGCTCCCGACCGTCGATCTCTGCGCAATCGAAGGTTCCAATTTCATTTCCTCCTCCACTCTCCTCTGACCTCCTGTAATCAATCTCGACCATTGGATGATGCCATCCAACAACCATGCTCTCTCCACATGCCCTCTGAAGTAGCAAACCTATATATATGCAGGATTTTATAATGTTGTTCGCATTTTGCAGGGTTTAAATTGTTTTTCCGCTACATTGAAGAAAATTTCAGAGGCTAAGGGTGAGGATCCTCCCGCATTCGATTCATCAAAGGGAATCGTTCGCAGGATTCAAATCCACGTTTCATCTGTGACTCATTAGGAATTGATGCCATTCGATCCCTGTGCAGCCCTACACACCAACAAACACAGTGAATCAAGCACAAATAAAAGAGTATCAGTGTCGAAGACAGGAACACACCAGAACATGAGATTGAGGATGGATCTGCGGGGATTATGGCTAAGATGGATTATCAAAAGCCTAATCCCCCTATTAAAACACAGTTCAAAGGTAAATAAAAAAGGTCCATTAGACATAAAGCCTCCACCGCCACATCTGAGGCAAATTGATTCCTCCCAGCTACCACAGTGCCACCTGTGCCTCAAAGCATTCAAATAGAGGCCGAAGTTCTTGATCAAGCTTAGGTATTTGCCTCAACATAGCCAGAGAAGTTAATTCTACAAATGAACTTAATGACAAAATATCGGCAGGGTTACTTTAACACAACACTGAGCCTTAAAACTCAAGAAGAGCTCCCACCGAACATTTATCTTAATGTAAATTATTTAATACAGAGGACACCTATGTAAGCTTCTTCATTGAGCCCCCCAAAGGCCGAGAAGCCATTAAGTCTGTATTAATTATCTTTAGAGATCTTTTATTAGATCTCACCTCCTCATTCTTCTATAAATACTATTGGAGAAGATGAGAGAGGGGTTGGTTGATCACTAGTTGTAATACTAAAACTCTCTCAAATAATACATAGTCTGTTGAAGTTGAAGAAGAAATTGAAGTCTTGGAAGCCTTGATGATGTTGTTGCATGCTTTTTCCTGAGAAGGCTCTATCATTGGATCCATGAGCTTGGTTGTTAGTGAAGTATTCTGAACCATTTAATGTTTTCTCCTTTTTTCATTTTGTTCCATAATTTCTTACTACAGTAGGTTGAAATTTTTAGGCTAAGAAATGACTCCTGGAAGCACCTTAGACCTGTTCATCCTTCACTGTTTCATGTTTTCTTCTGCTGAGGTATTTTAGAGTCTTTAATCTCTCTCTTTAGTCCTCATGCATGTCTATTTCCTTAATAGTTCAAACTGTTGGTTTCAGCATGATTTATGGTTCTCCCTGCTTTTTTGTTGCCACTTAAAGACTATTATTGAAGTCTTCATTTGAAGTTATTTTGTTTACAGTAATTCAAGGAGGTCTGTTATGATATTTCCCCTTGTCCTTGCTTGAACATTTGGCTTAAAGGTCTTTATAGTTGTGATAATAGATGTGTTAGGTGTTCCCTCTTCTATGATCGTAATTATCAGTGAATCTTTTATGTTTTCTAAGTCATTTGATATAAAATCTTTGAGGAAATAGTGTGTTCCCCGAATCTTAGATTTCATTTTAAAAGTTTTTTTGAAGTCATTATTTTCTTGAGGTGTGATTTGTAGAATTCATGGTTAGCCCTGTCTATCAAAAAGCTCTTTATAGTTCAAGTAGTGTTTTCAATTTCCCTTTGTTGAGAATTAAACTTCTCTTTCCAAATCATTGATGTCCATCTCATTCCAAAACCAAAGGATCCTACGGCCAAGTTAGATTTGCCCTCTGATACCCCATATCCATTGATAAGTATGTTATAACCTCTTCTTGACTCCATTTCCCGATGATCCAAATGTTTCTCCATTCTATATATCTTTCCTAGACCTTTCATTTTCTACTCTATCAATTCAACCAAACAAATAAACCAACACATGCACTTAATAACTAGTCTAAAAACCAATATCCAAATCACACAAGATAAACCTTTGCTAAAACAAAAATTTGAGAGATCCCTCTCTGAGAGCATGAGGACTAGATCCTGTAACTCTAAAGATTGGTTCTGATGTTGCCTTGTATTTTGATTTGCCAAACTATCAAAACACGGGACCCCAACATAATGGTGATCACGGTGGGACACTGAGTAAAATATTCAAAACTAAACACTCACTATCCAGTATAACATAAGTAACCTTCTTCAAGCACTACCCAGCATAATGGTAATCATGATAGGACTTTTTTGAATCAGTGACAAACTAAGTAATCCTTCGGATTCTCATCAAACCTTATCAAACCTTGAAGGAATCAGTTACCAAGCCATAAGAGTGAACTCTGTATGATTAAACACCTTACCTAAGTGTTAAATCAGATTTAGGACACTCTCATAACCTGAAAGACCGAAATAACTCAGAAAAACCCAAAACATTTCAGTTTGGCTTCATAATAAACTTGGCGGTGGACCATAAAACCTTTTACCTCCAAAAGAGCTAAAAATTTCCACCTGGTGACTCCACAATCCTAAAACAGACCTTAAGACTCCACTGGGAAGATCCATAATCTTTGTAACATCATACAAACTTAGTTAGAAGGCTTTAGGGTTAAAGTTTTCTTCTTTTAAAAATATCAGTTAGCCTCTTAAAAATTGTCATATTTGGTTAAAACTTTTCTTTTAGGTGGGTTCTAAAAACACAGCATAGTGGATCCTATAAAGATTCATACTAGAGCTTTCCCTAACCCAAACCCACCGGAAATAGTTGATAATCCTGAAACTATACTTAGGGAGTCCCCTAAGGTTAAATTTTCAACTGTTTTTAGATCACCCTTAAGAGCTAATTCAGTTCCGGAAAATCTTGTAGCTCTACACCAATCACAAGTCGACTTAAGAATACCTTTTAGAACTAGGTTGCTTCATGATATAACTCAGAAAGATTCTAAGTCTTTACTTTCATCCCCAGAACAAAGCGAACATCCTGGTAGTAGAGAAACCACACCACCTCATTTACATTTCCTTTCCAATTTAGGTGTCTCTCATCCAAGATCAGTCCAACAATCTATCCCCGGTACATCCACATTTTTCCATCCAACATCCACTATCCAAAACACTCCTGTTCAGCCCACTTTCACTCCAGTAAATCCACCTCTTGTAAATCCACCCGTATTTTCAGCTATGGAAATGTGGTATGCCCCATTAGTGTTACCACAACCTCTACTTCCCCTACCAAATGATTACCAATCCAAAATCCCTCATTTCAATGGAAAAGAGTCTACAACAGCTCAACATCACGTAGATAGGATGGAAGATGCTTTCTATTACATGGAGATAGAAGAAGAAATCGTGAAGATGAGGATATTCACCCAAAGTTTAGGAGGAGATGTAAAGAAATGGTTTAAAAACCTACCTCCTAACAACATAAATGATCTCCCTACTTTGCATCAAACATTCATCAACAAATGGGAACTCAAGAAGAACCCTCTCCAAATATTAGCAGAGTATAGTAGCCTCAATAGAAATCAAGGGGAGAGTGTTCATGATTACTCCACTAGGTTGAATAGCATTTACAATGCTCTTCCACCTCACATGAAACCTCCTCAAGGCATGGCCTTGGTAAGGTATCTCGAAGGCCTTGATGCTGAAATGACTTATCAGTTAAGGGAAAGAGATTAATCAACCTTAGAAGACATGCAGAAAGGAGCTGTGAGCATAGAATCAAACATAATTGAGAAAAGAAATAGGTTGAGATTAGAGAAGAGGGCAACTTATAAATATGACCTACTACCCTCAACCTCAACTTCTGACACAAAAATTGACAACCTAGTAAAGGTGATGGAGAGGATGCTTGAAAAGATCAATTTGAATGAGAGAGTGCCACCAAGAGAAACTCAAAATAACCAAAACAAAAATAGAAATCAGAATTATAGAAGAGAAAACAATCAAGATAAGAAAAAAGAAAGTGACCAAGAGATTAGACCTCCCTTCCAACAACAATATGTAGATCAATATGAGGAAGATAGGGAGTTGGAAAGGTTGGGAGAACCTCATGTAAACTTGATTGGATCAGACAGTGGGGATGATGTTTTCCTCACTGAAGAGGAACAAGGTTTCTTCTCTGATCACAGTACAAACACCTATGAAGATTCTGATGACTATATAATGGGGCTTGAAAATGCAATCATGGAGGTGCACAAAAAATATGATCTTAGGAGCAACGAGAATGTAGAGAATTCAAAGGATAAGAACACTAGCACTGCTGTCAATGAAAACGAAGAAATTCAGCCTAAAAATATAGTTGACAAACCCATCATTTTGGCTAAAAAAACAGACATAAACAAAGACAAAAGTGTCCAGCCAAATCTTGAGCAGAGTATCCCTAGCGCTTCAGCTAGTGGTCCTAATAAAGCTGTCCCAATTACCAGTACAAACAAGGTTCAGCAAATCAAAATTGCTGAAAATAATTCAATTGAACAGACAAATGTAAATATGAACAATTCAATTGTTCCTTTCAGCCTTGAGGGAGATATTTCTAAGGTAAAAATTACCATTCCCCTAGTTGAACTAGTAACCCAAGAAATGTACAAAAACCAAGTTTTGAAAGCTTTGAACTTAGGAGGTGATACTGACACCTTGAACTTGATAGATGATAAACCTGAGTTGTTGTTTGGTCCAGAAGTTGAAGGAAAATACCAAGAAGGGGTTGTCCCTCCGTTCTATGTTAGCTTGAACATACAAGAGAAAATTTTACACAATGCCATGTTAGATTCAAAAGCTTCACACAATCTAATGCCCAAGGTGGTAATGGAAAGCTTAGGCTTAGAAATTACTAAACCATACAAAGACTTATATTCCTTTGACTCAAGCAGAGTCAAATGTTTGGGTTTAATTAAAGATTTGTGTGTTAACTTATCCCGAATCCCTGCAAGAAATTTATTCATGGATATAGTTGTAGTTGACATTCCTCCTAAGTATGGCATGCTCTTATCAAGATCTTGGGAAGCCAAGCTTTAGGGAAGCCTTAAAATGGACATGTATTATGCCACCATCCTTGTTTTTAACCAAAACAGAAGACTATACAGGGAATGTCACATGAAGTACATGGTGAGAAATATAGACAAACCAAACAACTCTCCAATCTATTCTATTCAATCAAGTTTAGATTCCTTTATCTTATTTAACCAAGATGAAACTACTCAACAAGATAAAGAAAAAATAGACCCAATCAATTCATCAGAACATTCAAATCTTCCTTCGAATCCAATCCAAAACATTAGCAATCAACAGCAACAAGAAAATGGAAATGAAGAAAATATACTTTGGACAATAAATTTTGATGGATCTTGTAATAAAACAAGTGTAGGGGTAGGTGTTTGGATTCAAAATACGAATCAGAGTTTTTCATATAAATTAGATTTCCCATGCACTAACAATATCGCTAAGTATGAAGCACTTCTCCTAGGCTTACAATTGCTTAAACAGTTAGAAGCCCAAAGGATATCAATCTTAGGAGATTCTGAACTTATCATAAAACAAATCAAAGGAGAATACTCAGCTAGAAATCCACGACTCGGGGAATATCGGAACGCTGCCCTTGATTTATTGAAATCCTTTGAAAATTATGAACTTTTTTTCATTCCTATATTACGGAATCATCTAGCAAACGAACTCGCCTTCAATTCTAGAAATTTCCAAATACTTAAGATAAATCAACAACTTAGCATAAAAGTAAAACGTAGGCATGTTGTGCCTGATAACGAAGATCACTGGCAAGTGTTTGATTCTGACAAACACATTGATGATTTCTTGAAATCAGAAAACAATTTCAGCATACCGATATCAGAAACCACCCACAAAAAAATTTGTTTATATATTGAACAAATCCAAGAAGTTGAGATGACATATTCTACTGATATAAATCATTATGGGAATCCTTTTGAAGCAGAGATAATTGAAAACATAGACCAAGAAGACTTGGAAGTTTTAAAATGCAAGAATGATAAAATTCCAAGAGGTCTCACACCTTTAGAACACCTGTTTGATTTTAACGATGTAGCCAAAGAATCAAGAATGGAGCCCATAGAAAAGAGTGTAGAAGAGCAGGCACTCTAGCAGAACCCAAGATGATTAAACTATCCAGCGCTCTCCCGGCTCACATAAAATTGTAATACACAAAGCTTTTCAAAGAGTTTAGAGATGTTTTTTCTTGGGGATACAAAGACTTGAAATCATATGATACCAACATCATTCAGCATAGAATCCCTCTTAGAGAAAATCAAAATCCTTTCAAACAAAAGCTAAGGAGAATAAACCCTCTCTTACTACCTTTAGTTAAGGCATAAATTGAAAAAATGCATGATGCTGGGATCATAGTACCCATTAGATATTCAGAGTGGGTATCAAACTTAGCTTCTGTTAGAAAGAAAAAAGGGGAAATCATGCTCTGTATTGACTTCAAAAATTTAAATAGAGCTTCTTTAAAGGAAAACTACCCCTTACCCAAGATGGACCATATACCGATAGTTGGGTCAAAAAGGATATCCCTATTAGATGGGTTCTCAGGTTACAACCAGGTGTTAGTGCTCCCAAGTGATCAAATCAAAACTGATTTTACCACACCTTGGGGCACCTTTATGTATGTCAGAATTCCTTTCAGATTAATGAATGCAGGGGCCACCTTCCAAAGGTCCATGGACATAGCCTTTTATGAAGATATTGGCTATTTCATAATCATTTACCTTGATGACATAACCATTTTCTAAAAAACTGATGAAGAACATTTGATTCACCTAAGAAACGTTTTTGAGAAGTGTAGGAAATTTGGCTTGTCATTGAATCCCAAGAAGACACTCTTTGGTCTCCAAGAAGGTAAAACTCTTGGCCATATAATTTCGGAAGAGGGAATTAAAATAGACCCTACAAGGATAGATGACATATTACAAATCAGTCATCCAATAAGCCTCAAAGAGTTGCAATATTTCATCGGAAAGATTAATTTTCTAAGGAGGTTTATCCCTAATCTTGCTGAGATATTAAAAAACATTACAAACATGCTTAAGAAAGATGTCGGTGTAAAATGGACTTTACCAGCTAAACAATCATTTGAACTGGTCAAACAAGCTCTTACTCAAACACCGGTCCTGATTAGTCCAGACTTTACCAAACACTTTTATATCTTCTCTTTTGCATCTGAACATACAATAGCTGCAGTGTTACTTCAGAAGAATGATTTAGGGAAAGAACAACCGATATCCTTCTTCAGTAGGGCCTTAATAGATGCTCCTCTCAAATATAACATCATGGAGAAGCAAGCCTTAGCATTAGTGAAAGCTTTAAAAGACTTTAGAGTCTATATTTTCCACTCTCACGTAATTTCTTTTGTTCCACATACTGTTGTCAAGGACATTCTAAGTCAAGACCCTGATGGTAAAAGGGGAAAATGGATTTCAACTATTCTTGAGTATGACTTAGAAATTAGGCCCACCAAACTAGTTAAAGGGCAAGGATTAGCAAAACTTATGGCTGAGTCTAACTTCCAAGCACTAGACATGAATATGGTAGATGTGTTGGAAGAACTAGAAGAATCTACTGCTACTTTTATTGAAGAAACATTTTTGAATTCTCCTTGGTATGCTGACATTATTTATGTGCTTTTATATTTAAATGCCCCCCCTTCTTTTTCTAAAACTAAAGCTAGATTGTTGAAACAAAAAGCTTTGAATTTTTGCAACTTGGATGGGGTATTATATTGGAAAAATGTTGTTGGAAATTTTCTTAAATGTTGCATGAGTTGCATGACGGAGAATGTGGAGGACACCTCTACTGGAAGGCCACAGCAAACAAAATCATTAGATCTAGTTACTATTGGCCTACCCTTTTCCAGACACTCAGAAGTTGGTCATGTCTTGCCATAAGTGTCAAATCTTTGATGGAAAAAGAAAAATTCTTCCCTTACCCTTACATCTTATCAGAATTGAGGAACCTTTTCAACAATGGGGTTTAGACTTCATTGGGAAAATTCAGCCATCCTCCTCAGCTCGACATAAGTGGATCCTCACAGCCACTGACTTCTTTACCAAGTGGATAGAAGCTATACCATCCAGGAATGCTAATGACTCTATCATTATCAATTTTCTTGAAACAAATATCCTATCTAGATTTGGTTGTCCCAGAAAAATAATAACAGACAATGATGCTGCTTTTAAATCTAAAAATATGGTTGATTTCTGTTACAAATACCACATAACCTTGGGCCATTCCACTGCTTACTATCCCCAAGGAAATGGATCAGCTGAATCTTCCAACAATAGGCTCATCAATATCATTTAAAAACTGTTGGAACAAAATCAGAAATCATGGCATAGTAAACCGGTTCATGCCTTATGGGCTGATAGGTTAACTACAAAGAAATCAATAAATATGTCCCCCTATCAGCTAGTTTATGGCATGGATGCATTTTTTCCCACCTCATTAGGAGTGCCAGTCATGAAGCTCCTTCAAGAAGTGCAGGTTTAAGAGAATGATATGCAGAGGAGAATCAATCAAACCATACATTTACAACAGACCAGAGAAGAAGTCTATGAAAGAACGCAGCTATTCCAAGAAAATGTAAAGAAACTGTTTGATAAGAGGACTAAGGCAAACAATTTATAGGTTGGAAATTTTGTTCTTAAATGGGATTCAAGGAGAGAAGAGAAGGGAAAACATGGAAATTTTGAGAACTTGTGGAAAGGGCCATACACTATCCATGCTGAGAGAGGGCACAATTCATTTTTCTTGAAAGAATTGAATGGAGAAGATCTGTATGGAGGTCCTGTCAATGGCAGGTTGTTGAATCATTACTTATGCCAGGAATTCATGAGTTTCAAAGCATTCTATTTTTTCATTGTAAATATCATAGTCTGAACATTGCATTCAAGGTTATAAAAATAAAAATACAAAAAACAATAGAAAGGAGAAAAGAGAGTAGATTGTGAAAACAATAAAGGTACAACCCCATACCAAAAAGAGAAACAAATCTAAAAGTGTGCAAGCTCAAATGCCACTCCTAAAAGAACACACTTATAGTTAGTCAAACAGCCTAATATTGACTAATTAGTTTCAAATTTTCTGCTGATAGGAGAGTGAATTTGATTTGCCAAACTGTTTAATCTTGGCTCACCAGTAGATAGATTAGGATAGAAATTAAAGGTTCAAACATGCTCAAAACCTAAACCTAAGTTTCCAAAGAAGAGAATGACTCAAATATGTTTCAAATTCTAAGTAAAAAAAGATGAAAATATGGTTCTAATCAGCTCAAAATATGAACCAGAGGATAAGGAGAGACAGCTAAAACAAAATTCAAAACAAAGCTGTAAAAAATATGAAGGAAATGCTTTGAAATTTCAGACCCTAAGCCTTCCATTTTGATTTAATTTTCTACAAAATAAATATCTATGTGCAGCTTGGTTTTATGTCATAGATCATAGCAAGTCAAACAGTTTAATCTTGACTTGGCTGTTTTTAAATTTTTGTTGTAGAATTTAGTGAATAAAGTCTGTTGGACAGTTCAATCCCAAAAGATAGTAGATTAGGTAGAGAATCATATGGGCTCAACTGTTTAATCTAAGTCCATGGAGAAATAAGGAGTAGGAATAGATTAGATTTCTTGCTTTCAAAAGAATAAAATTTTGTAAAAGATTTTTCCAATCCAAGTGCACTCCAAAGAAGAAAAAATGTTAGATCTGTAGGATTGGGTAGGTAGAAAGCTTGCTGTTGAAAGGTCCATTGTTTTTATGGCTACTAATATCTTTTCAAAGCAAAATAAAATCATCCCAACAAGGGAAGGGCAGCCCAATGCATAAGGCACTAATCAGCCTCCCAAATAATGCAAGTCTGAAGTTCTTGATGCCTTCAAGAAGGAACCATCCCCAAGTGGAGCCACTGTTAGCCACCTATGAAATTTTTTATACCAAAATGTGGCTAAATCATTTTTGGAGTCTTCAACGAACAAATTTTATTGCAAAAAAGTGTTGGCTCTTGAAAACTCTTGAAGGCCTCAGGCCTCTGTCCAAAATCTTCACTGCTGTGCTCATTTTACACTCAGAAGTCCTACGGATTTCCAACACAAAATACTACTGAAAACTCCACTTTCCCCTTCCTTTCCTCTTCTAAAAATAACCTCATTTTTACCCCTCCATTTCCCATGAAATCTTTAATTTTTATATTTTCCCCTTTCCCCCTATCGAAACCCCCTTTGATAAGGTTTAAGACTCCTTCTTTGCCTTATCGAAAACCCTCAAAACCCTTGAAAAACATTGAAAACTTCATAAAAAATACATATTTTGGTGTAAAGGTTTAAGCCCCCTTGGGCTATGTTATAAACCCCCTCCCCTCTACATGCCCTGGTACTGGAACCAGACGCTAAGCCTTTAAGTGCTTATCGCGTCAGAGTAACTCACCAAGCGCACTGTATTTGTTTAAACCAAACTCCGATGTCGATTAGCCCTGGGCATAAAACACCCCCAGTCATATTTCTTCCCATATGGACCATGGCCCCACAGACGAGCACCAAGCTAAGTCATGAATATAAAACCCTCCCAACACAAACCTTTGTGTATATGTAATTTTTGGGTTTTTAATGTTTTATTGTCATTATATTAAAAAGAAAACCGGGTAGAATTCATCGCACTGCATTTGAGAGGGAGGCGGTTTTCTCTGTTTCGTAGCGATCAGCACCACCGGACGACAGGTGGCCTTGAGCCATTTTGAAATACCGCCCTCATCGCGCATTAAAGGTCGGATATTGGCCCAGCGCGATATTGGCGTGCGCCGTCTGAACTGAGGCCAGCTCATCGGACAGTGATCGCACTCTGAAGAAGCCCGTAAGATGAACATGGTATGGCACGGTTATTTAAAACATCTCTGTCATCGATGTGATCTGCAGATCAGATAGATAGCCCGCACTCCATCGCCCCGGTCCCCTCGTCCACAACGACAATCAATGGTCCCACAAGAGCCAGTGGTCCCCAGCGCCACATCAGCATCCACGTGGCAGATTTTAATTGGGGCAAATCTTTATTGTTTCCCCGCACAGTCAGCAAATCCATACCCGGGGGACTTTATACAGCATGATTTTATTAACCTTTTTTGAAGTCCGAGCTTGTTTTATAAGGTTTTTCGGTACCCGATCTCCACCGTTGATCGCGTGGGCCGATCTCATCCGACGGCCCACGTTTGTCCCAATCCCCAAACTCATTTTTCCACCATTTTTTTGCCGAAACAAATGTTTTAGCCCATTTTCTCCATTCGTCCAAATAAAATGACTCTGTCGTTTTGACTTTTCACCCTCACTCCCAACCGTCGATCTCTGCGCGATCGAAGGTTTCGATTTAATTTCCTCCTCGGCTCTCCTCTGACCTCCTCTAATCAATCTCGATCATTGGATGATACCATCCAACGGCCATGCTCTCTCCACGTGCCTTCTGAAGCAGAAAACCTATATATGTGCAGGATTTTATAATGTTGTTCGCATTTTGCAAGGTTTAAACGGTTTTTCTGCTATACTGAAGAAAATTTCAAAGGCTGAGGGTGACGATCCTCCCACCTTCGATTCATCAAAGGGAATCATTCGCAGGATTCAACTCCACGTTTCATCCATGATTCATCAAGCATTGATGCCATTCGATCTCTGTGCAGCCCTGCACACCAACAAACACAGTGAATCAAGCACAAATCAAAGAGTATCAGTGTCGAAGACAGGAACACACCAGAACATGAGATTGAGGACGGATCTGTGGGGATTACGGCTAATATGGATTATAAAAATCCTAATCCCCCTATTAAAACACAGTTCAAAGGTAAATAAAAAAAGGTTCATCAGACAGAAAGCCTCCACCGCGAAATCTGAGGAAAATTGATTCCTCCCAACTACCACAGTGCCACCTGTGCCTCAAAGCATTCAAACAGAGGCTGAAGTTATTGATCAAGATCAGGTATTTTCCTCAGCGTAGCCAGAGAAGTTAATTCTACAAATGAACTTAATGACAAAATATCGGCAGAGTTACTTTAACACAACACTGAGCCTTAAAAGTCAAGAAGAGCTCCCACCGAACTTTTATCTTAATGTAAATTATTTAATACAGAGGACACCTATGTAAGCTTCTTCATTGAGCCCCACAAAGGCCAAGAAGCCATTAAGTCTGTATTAATTATATTTAGAGATATTTTATCAAATCTCACCTCCTCATTCTTCTATAAATACTATTGGAGAAGATGAGAGAGGGGTTGGTTGATCACTAGTTGTAATACTGAAACTCTCTCAAATAATACATAGTCTGTTGAAGTTGAAGAAGAAACTCAAGTCTTGGAAGCCTTGATGATGTTGTTTCATGCTTGTTCCTGAGAAGGCTCTATCATTGGATCCATGAGCTTGGTTTTTGGTGAAGTATTTTGAACCGTTTAATGTTTTCTCCTATTTTCATTCTGTTCCATAATTTCTTACTATAGTAGGTTGAAAGTTTTAGGCTAAGAAATGACTCCTGGAAGCACCTTAGACCTGTTCATCCTTCACTGTTTCATGTTTTCTTCTGCTGAGGTATTTTAGAGTCTTTAATCTCTATCTTTATTCCTCATGCTTGTTTATTTCCTTAATAGTTCGAACAGTTGGTTTTAGCATGATTTATGGTTCTCCCTGCTTGTCTGTTGCCACTTAAAGACTGTTATTGAAGTCTTCCTTTGAAGTTGTTTTGTTTACAATAAGTCAAGGAGGTTTGTTCTGATCTTTCCCCTTGTCCTTTCTTGAACAATTGGCTTAAAGGTCTTTATAGTTGAGATCATAGATGTGTTAGGTGTTCCCTCTTCTATGATCGTAATTATCAGTGAATCTTTTATGTTTTCTAAGTCATTTGAAATAAAATCTTTGAGGAAATAGGGTGTTCCCCGAATCTTAGATTTCATTTTAAAAGTTTTTTTGAAGTCATTATTTGCTTGAGGTGTGATTTTTCGAATTCATGGTTAGCCCTATCTATCAAAAATTTCTTTATTGTTCAAGTAATGTTTTCAATTTCCCTTTGTTGAGAATTAAAATTCTCTTTCCAAATCATTGATGCCCATCTCATTCCAAAACAAAAGGATCCTACAGCCAAGTCAGATGTTCCCTCTGATACCCCATATCCATTGATAAGTATGTTATAACCTCTTCTTGACCCCATTGCCCGATGAACCAGATGTTTCTCCATTCTATATATCTTTCCTAGACATTTCATGTTCTACTCTATCAATTCAAACAAACACATAAACCAACACCTGCACTTAATAACTAGTCTAAAAACCAATATCCAAAGCTCACAAGATAAACCTTTGCTAAAAAAAACATTTGAGAGATCCCTCTCTGAGAGCAGGAGGACTAGATTCTGTAACTCTAAAGATTGGTTCTGATGTTGCCTTGTCTTTTGATTTGCCAAACTATCAAAACACGGGACCCCAACATAATGGCGATCACGGTGGGACACTGAGTAAAATCTTCAAAATTAAACACTCACTGTCTAGTATAACATAAGTAACCTTTTTCAAGCTCTACCCAGCATAATGGTAATCATGATAGGACTTTTTTGAATCAGTGACAAACTAAGTAACCCTTAGGATTCTCATCAAACCTTATCAAACCTTGAAGGAATAAGTTACCAAGCCATAAGAGTGAAATCTGTATGATTAAAAACCTTAGCTAAGTGTTAAATCGGATTTAGGACACTCTCATAACCTGAAAGACCGAAATAACTTAGAAAAACCCAAAACATTTCATTTTGGCTTCATAATAAACTTGGTGGTGGACCATAAAAACTTTTGACTCCAAAAGATTTAAGAATTTCCACCTGGTGACTCCACAATCCTAAAACAAACCTTAAGACTCCACTGGGAAGATCCATAATCTTTGTAACATCATACAAACTCGGTTAGAAGGCTTTAGGGTTAAAGTTTTCTTCTTTTAAAAATATCAGTTAGCCTCTTAAAAATTGTCATATTTGGTTAAAACTTTTCTTTTAGCTGGGTTCGAAAAACACAGCATAGTGGCTCCTAGAAAGATTCATACTAGAGCTTTCCCTGACCCTAACCCACCGGAAATATTTGATAACACTGAAACTATACTTAGGGAGTCCCCTAAGGTTAAATTTTCAACTATTTTCAGATCACCCTTAAAAGCTAATTCAGTTCCGGAAAATCTTGCAGCTCTACACCAATCACAAGTCAACTTAAGAATTCCTTTTAGAACTAGGTCGCTTGATGATATAACTCAGAAAGATTCTAAGTCTTTACTTTCATCCCCAGAACAAAGAGAACATCCTAGTAATAGAGAAACCACACCACCTGATTTACATTTCCTTTCCAATTTAGGTGTCTCTCATCCAAGATCAGTCCAACAATATGTCCCCGGTACATCCACATCTGTCCATCCAACATCCACTATCCAAAACACTCCTGTTCAGCCCACTTTCACTCCAGTAAATCCACCTTTATTTCCAACTATGGCAACATGGTATGCCCCATTAGTGTTACCACAACCTCTACTTCCCCTACCAGTTGATTACCAATCCAAAATCCCTCATTTCACTAGAAAAGAGTCTACAACAGCTCAACATCATGTAGATAGGAAGGAAGATGCTTTCGATTACATGGAGATAGAAGAAGAAACTGTGAAGATTAGGATCTTCGCCCAAATTTTAGGAGGAGATGTAAAGAAATGGTTTAAAAACCTACCTCCTAAAAACATAAATGATCTCCCTGCTTTGCATCAAACATTCATCAACAAATGGGAACTCAAGAAGAACCCTCTCCAAATACTAGCTGAGTATAGAAGCCTCAAGAGAAATCAAGGGGAGAGTGTTCATGATTACTCCACTAGTTTCAATAGCATTTACAATGCTCTTCCACCTCACATGAAACCTCCTCAAGGCAGGGCTGTTAAGTTCCTATATTAATAGTGTAGCCCCCCTTATTGTTATTATTGTACCCCTGTAACCCCCATATTGTTATTATTGTGCCCTTACATTATTATTGTTAGGTCGGCTAGGATTACATTATGGCCCCACTAGGATTATATTGTGCCCCCATGGACTCCTATATATAGAAGGAGGTTTTGTTCATTTGTATCATCCAAGAATTGTGCATTTATGTAATGTATTGGAGGTTGCCCCCTCGAAGTGGCTTATTTCTAAGGCGTTTATATCTCTTTTCTTCTATTTTTGAAGTTGGTTACACAACATTTGGTATCAGAGCTTGGGATTCTAGGGTTTCGCTGCTCCAAACAGGTCATCGTGGCATTTTCGCTATAACTTTTTTTCTACGAAGTTTAAGAAGCTGAAATTTTTAGGGTGCGAAGCTGAAATCCTGAGGACGATTTTCTAAAACTTTCAGAGCTTGGTTCGCAATATTTGCGGAGATATCATCTGTTGAAGTTAGGTCCTTTTTCAAGCTCCTAAACAGGTCATCGTGGAATTTTTGCTATAACGTTTTTTCTACGAAGTTTCAGAAGCTGAAATTTTTAGGGTGCGAAGCTGAAATCCTGAGGAAGCTTTTCTAAAAAGTTTAGAGCTTGGTGCACAATATTTTCGGAGATATCATCTGTGGAAGTTAGGTCTTTTTTCAAGCTCCTAAACAGGTCATCGTGGAATTTTCGCTATAAAATTTTTTCTACGAAGGTTCAGAATCTGAAATTGGTATGGTGCGAAGCTGAAATCCTGAGAAAATTCATCAAAAAATTTTAGAGCTTGGTTCGCAATATTTTTGGAGATATGATCTGTGGAAGGTAGTGCTTTTTCAGGCTCCTGAATTTCATCTCAAATAGGTGATCGTGGGAAAAGTTCAATAACTCTCTCTCTGGGTATCGGATTGGAGTGCCGTAAAAAGTGGTAATAATTACACGGACTGTAGTTTCTTGAATATCAATTTCAAAGACAAAGGTCGAAACAGTGACACGTGGCAAGTCGTACAAGTTCGCTCTACTGAACCAATCCATAATTAGGTCATTGTGGGAGATTGGACACAACTTTTTCTTGGAGAATCCAAATCAGGTCAGACCTGTGGCATTCGAAAGAGAATTTAGAGGGCTACTTCAGTGCTGAATTTCAAATATTGAAGGGCTGCAATCACAGAGATAATCCAATTTCAATATCGAGCTCCTCAAAAGCAAGAAAAAGGGTGTGTATTGTTTTTTTTTCCGAATTGCATAAGTCTTGTTTGAAGAATCAAGTTGAATTGATTTCAAGGGCATATTGAAGAATTTTTGTCAGTAATGGGTTCTATTATGCCTCCAAAAAATAATTCCATACCCATTAAGCCCTCAGAAAGCTATACTATGACGCATGAGGAGGAAGAATTGCAATATGAGATATCAAAATTGCGATACCAAGTGCAACAAATTTCGATCTTACGAAGAGCAACCGAAGATGACATAGATGGTTTAAAAGCAGAAATGGAGGCTAAGTTGGATGGTTTGAAGGATCAAATAATAGCAAATATGGATGATAAATTAGTGGAATATCACATCGAGCATCAACAACAAGTTTTCCAACTCTCAAAGGATAACCCAACTTTGGTGCAGAATTTAATGAAACAACATGAAGATCAACATGACATCGAAATAAGTTATGAAGCAGTCATAGAAATAAGAAATCGACAAGTACGATCAATTTCAGAGTATCTCAGCAAGTGGAAGAACTTTCCTGTAGAAGATTTCACATGGGAGGATGAGAATTTTATACAGAAGCATCAAGAAATAATCAAGCGTTGAGGACAACACTTGTTTGAAGGAGAGGGGCATGTTAAGTTCCTATATTAATAGTGTAGCCCCTTATTATGTTAGTGTAGCCCCCCTTATTGTTATTATTGTACCCCTGTAACCCCCATATTGTTATTATTGTGCCCTTACATTATTATTGTTAGGTCGGCTAGGATTACATTGTGCCCCCACTAGGATTATATTGTGGCCCCATGGACTCCTATATATAGAAGGAGGTTTTGTTCATTTGTATCATCCAAGAATTGTGCATTTATGTAATGTATTGGAGGTTGCCCCCTCGAAGTGGCTTATTTCTAAGGCGTTTATATCTCTTTTCTTCTATTTTTGAAGCTGGTTACACAACAAGGGCCTTGGTAAGGTATCCCGAAGGCCTTGATTCTTAAATGACTTATCAGTTAAGGGAAAGAGATTACTCAACCTTAGAAGACATGCAGAAACGAGATGTGAGCATAGAAGCAAACATAATTGAGAAAATAAATAGGTTGAGATTAGAGAAGAGGGTAACTTATAAATATGACCTACTACCCTCAACCTCAACTTCTGACACAAAAATTGAAAACCTAGTAAAGGTGATGGAGAGGATGCTTGAAAAGATCAATTTGAATGAGAGAGTGACACCAAGAGAACCTCAAAATAACCAAAACAGAAATAGAAATCAGAATTATGGAAGAGAAAACAATCAAGATAAGTACAAAGAAAGTGACCAAGAGATTAGACCTCCCTTGCAACAGAACTATGTAGATCAATATGAGGAAGATAGGGAGTTGGAAAGGTTGGGAGAACCTCATGTAAAATTGATTGGATCAGACAATGGGGATGATGTTTTCCTCACTGAAGAGGAACAAGGTTTCTTCTCTGATCATAGTACAAACACCTATGAAGATTCTGATGACTATAGATTGGGGCTTGAAAATGCAATCATGGAGGTGCACAAACAATATGATCTTAGGAGCAAGGGGAACGTAGAAAATTCAAAGGATAAGAACACTAGCACTGCTGTCAAGAAAAAAACAGAAAGTTAGCCTAAAAAGACAGTTGACAAACCCATCATTTTGGCTAAAAAACCAGACATAAACAAAGAAAAAAGTGTCCATCCAAATGTTGAGCAGAGTATCCCTAGCATTTCAGCTAGTGGTCCTAATAAAGTTGTCCTAATTACCAGTCCAAACAAGGTTCATCAAATCAAAATTGCTGAAAAGAATTCAATTGAAAAGACAGGTGTAAATATAAACAAGTCAATCGTTCCTTTTAGCCTTGAGGGAGAGATTGCTAAGATAAAAATTACCATTCCACTAGCTGAACTAATAACCCAAGAAGTGTACAAAAACCAAATTTTGAAAGCTTTTAACTTAGGAGGTGATACTGACACCTTGAACTTGACAGATGATAAACCTGAGTTGTTGTTTGGTCCAGAAGTTGAAGGAAAATACCAAGAAGGGGTTGTCCCTCCCTTCTATGTTAGCTTGAACATACACGAGAAAAGCTTGCATAATGCCATGTTAGATTCAGGAGCTTCACACAATCTAATGCCCAAGGTGGTAATGGAAAGCTTAGGCTTAGAAATTACTAAACCATACAAAGACTTGTATTCCTTTGACTCAAGCAGAGTCAAATGTTTGGGTTTAATTAAAGATTTGTGTGTTAACTTATCCCAAATCCCTGCTAGGAGTTTAGTCATGGATATAGTTGTAGCTGACATTCCCCCTAAGTATGGCATGCTCTTATCAAGATCTTGGGGAGCCAAGCTTTAGGGAAGCCTTCAAATGGACATGTCTTATGCCACCATCCCTTTTTTTAACCAAAACAAAAGACTATACAGGGAATCTCAGATGAAGTACATGGTGAGAAATATATACAAACCAAACAACTCTCCAATCTATTCTATTCAATCAAGTTTAGATTCCTTTATCTTATGTAACCAAGATGAAACTACTCAACGAGATAAAGAAAACATAGACCCAATCAGTTCATCAGAACAATCAAATCTTCCTTCGAATCAAATCCAAAACATTAGCAATCAACAGCAACAAGAAAATGGAAATGAAGCAAATATACTTTGGACAATAAACTTTGATGGATCCTGTAATAAAACAAGTGCAGGGGCAGGTGTTTGGATTCAAAATACAAATCAAAGTTTTTCATATAAATTAGATTTCCCATGCACTAACAATATCGCTGAGTATGAAGCGCTTCTCCTAGGCTTACAATTGCTTAAACAGTTAGAAGCCCAAAGGATATCAATCTTAGGAGATTATGAACTTATCATAAAAAAAATCAAAGGAGAATACTCAGCTAGAAATCCATGACTCAGGGAATATCAGAACACTACCCTTGATTTATTGAAAACCTTTGAAAAGTATGAACTTGTTTTCATTCCTAGAGCACTGACACATCTAGCAAACGAACTCGCCTTCAACACTAGCAATTTCCAAATACCTGGGATAAATCAACAACTTACCGTAAAATTAAAATGCAAGGATGTTGTGCCTGATAACGAAGATCACTGACATGTGTTTGATTCTGACAAACAAATTGATTATTTCTTGAAATCAGTAAACGATTTCAGCATACCAATATCAAAAACCACCCACAAAGAAAACTGTTTATATATTTAACAAATCCCAGAAGTTGACATGACATATTCTACTGATATAAATCATTATGGGAATCCTTTTGAAGCAAAGATAAGTGACAACGTAGATCAAGAAGACTTGGAAGTTTTACAATGCAAGAATGCTAAAATTCCAAGAGGTCTCACACCTTTAGAACACCTGTTTTATTTTAACAATTTAGCCAAAGAACCGAGAATGGAGCCCGTAGAAACGAGTGTAGAAGAGCATAATATAGGCACTCTAGTAGAACCCAAGATGATTAAACTGTCCAGCGCTCTCCCGGCTCACATAAAATTGCAATACACAGAGCTTTTCAAAGAGTTTAGAGATGTTTTTTCTTGGGGATACAAAGACTTGAAATTATATGATACCAGCATCATTCAGCATAAAATCCCTCTTAGAGAAAATAAAAAGCTTTTCAAACAAAATCTAAGGAGAATAAACCCTCTCTTACTACCTTTAGTTAAGGCAGAAATTCAAAAAATTCATGATGTTGGGATCATAGTACCCATTAGATATTCATAGTGGGTATCAAACTTAGTTTCTGTTAGAAAGAAAATAGGGGAAATCAGGCTCTGTAATGAATTCAGAAATTTAAACAGAGCCTCTTTAAAAGACAACTACCCCTTACCCAAGATGGACCATATACTTCAAAGGGTAGTTGGGTAAAAAAGGATATCCCTCTTAGATGGGTTCTCGGGTTACAACCAGGTGTTAATGCTCCCAAGTGATCAAATCAAAACTGCTTTTACCACACCTTGGGGCACCTTTATGTATGTCAAAATTCCTTTCGGATTAATGAATGCAGGGGCCACCTTCCAAAGGGCCATGGACATAGCCTTTTCTAAAGATATTGGCTATTTCATAATCATTTACCTTGATGACATAACCGTTTTCTCAAAAACTAATGAAGAACATTTGATTCACCTGAGAAATTTTTTTGAGAAGTGTAGGAAATTTGGCTTTTCATTGAATCCCAAGAAGACACTCTTTGGTCTCCAAGAAGGTAAACTTCTTGGCCATATAATTTCGAAAGAGGGAATTAAAATAGACCCTACAAGGATAGATGGCATATTACAAATCAGTCATCCAAGAAGCCTCAAAGAGTTGCAATATTTCATCGAAAGATTAATTTTCTAAGGAGGTTTATCCCTAATCTTGTCGAGCTATTAAAAAGAATTACAAACTTGCTTAAGAAAGATGTCGGTGTAAAATGGAATTTACCAACTAAACAATCATTTGAGCTAGTCAAATAAGCTCTTGCTCAAACATTGGTCCTGACTAGCCCAGACTTTACCAAACACTTTTATATCTTTTCTTTTGTATCTGAACATACAATAGCTGCAATGTTACTTTAAAAGAATGAATTGGGGCAAGAAAAATTGATATCGTTCTTCATTAGGGCCTTAAGAGATGCTCCTCTCAAATATAACATCATGGAGAGGCAAGCCTTAGTATTAGTGAAATCTTTAAAAGACTTTAGGGTCTATATTTTACACTCTCACATAATTGCTTTTGTTCCACATACTATTGTCAAGGACATTCTAAGTCAAGACCCTGATGGTAAAAGGGGAAAATTGATTGCAACTATTCTTGAGTATGACTTAGAAATCAGGCCCACCAAACTAGTTAAAGGGCAAGGATTAGCAAAACTTATGGCTGATGTGTTGGAAGAAATAGAAGAATCTACTGCTCCTTTTATTGAATAAACATTTATAAACCCTCCTTGGTATGCTAACAATATTTATTTTCTTTTATATTTAAATGCCCCCCCTTCTTTGTCTAAAACTAAAGCTAGATTTTTGAAACAAAAAGATTTGAGTTTTTTCATCTTGGATGGGGTATTATATTGGAAAAATGCTGTTGGAAGTTTGCTTAAATGTTTACTTGAAGATGATGCATGAAAAATCATGCATTAGTTGAATGACGGAGAATGTGGAGTACACCTCTACTGGAAGGCCACAACGAAAAAAATTATTAGATATGGTTACTATTGGCCTACCCTTTTCCCAGACACTTAGAAGTTGGTCATGTCTTGCCATAAGTTTCAAATCTTTGATGGAAAAAGAAAACTTCTTCCCTTACCCTTACATCCTATCAGAGTTGAGGCACCTTTTAAACAATGGGGTTTAGACTTCATTGGGGAAATTCACCCATCCTCCTCAGCTCAACATAAGTGGATCCTCACAGCCACTGACTTCTTTACCAAGCAGATAGAAGCTATACAATCCAATAATTCTAATGACTCTATCATTATCAATCTTCTTGAAACAAATATCCTATCTAGATTTGGTTGTCCCAGAAAAATCATAACAGACAATGTTGCTGCTTTTAAATCTAAAAAGATGGTTTATTTCTGTTACAAATACCACATAACCTTGGGCCTTTCCACTGCTTACTATCCCCAAGGAAATGGATTAGCTGAATCTTCCAACAAGAGCCTCATCAATATCATTAAAAAACTGTTGGAACAAAATCAGAAATCATGGCATAGTAAACTGGTTCATGCCTTATGGGTTGATAGGTTAACTACAAAGAAATCAATAAATATGTCCCCCTATCAGCTAGTTTATGGCATGGATGCAGTTTTTCCCACCTCATTAGGAGTGCCAGTCATGAAGCTCCTTCAAGAAGTGCATGTTGAAGAGAATGATATGCAGAGGAGAATCAATCAAACCGTACATTTACAGTAGACCAGAGAAGAAGTCTATGAAAGAACGTAGTTAGTCCAAGAAAATGTAAAGAAACTGTTTGAGAAGAGGACTAAGGAAAACAATTTCCAGGTTGTAAATTTTGTTCTTAAATGGGATTCAAGGAGAGAAGAGAAGGGAAAACATGGAAATTTTGATAACTTGTGGAAAGGGCCATACACTATCCATGCTGAGAGAGGTCACAATTCATTTTTCTTGAAATAATTGAATGGAGAAGATCTGTATGGAGGTCCTGTCAATAGCAGGATGCTGAAGCATTACTTCTGCCAGGAATCATGAGTTTCAAAGCATTCTATTTTTTCATTGTAAATATCATAGTTTGAACATTGCATTCAAGGTTATAAAAATAAAAATACAAAAAACAATAGAAAGGAGAAAAGAGGGCAGATTGTGAAAACAAGAAAGGTATAGCCCCATACCAAAAAGAGAAACAAATCTGAAAGTGTGCAAGCTCAAATGCCACTCCTAAAAGAACACACTTCTATTTAGTCAAACAACCTAATCTTGACTAATTAGTTTCAAATTTTCTGCTGATAGGATAGTGAATTCGATTTGCCAAACTGTTTAATATTGGCTCATCAGTAGATAGATTAGGATAGAAATTAAAGGTTCAAACATGCTCAAAACCTGAACCTAAGTTTCCAAAGAAGAGAATGACTCAATTCTGTTTCAAATTCTGAGTCGAAAAAGATGAAAATCTGGTTCTAATCAGCTCAAAATCTGAACCAGAGGATAAGGAGAGACAACTAAAACAAAAGTCAAAACAAAGCTGTAAAAAAGATGAAGGTTGAAATTTCTTACTACAGTAGGTTGAAAATTTTAGGCTAAGAAATTACTCCTGGAAGCACCTTAGACCTGTTCATCCTTCAATGTTTCATGTTTTCTTCTGTTGAGGTATTTTAGAGTCTTTAATCTCTCTCTTTAGTCCTCATGCTTGTTTATTTCCTTAATAGTTCGAACAATTGGTTTCAGCATGATTTATGGTTCTCCCTACTTGTTTGTTGCCACGTAAAGACTGTTATTGAAGTATTCCTTTGAAGTTCTTTTGTTTACAGTAAGTCAAGGAGGTCTGTTCTGATCTTTCCCCTTGTCCTTTCTTGAATAGTTGGCTTAAAGGTCTTTATAGTTGTGATCATAGATGTGTTAGGTGTTCCCTCTTCTATGATCATAATTATCAGTGAATATTTTATGTTTTCTAAGTCATTTGAAAGAAAATATTTGAGGAAATAAGGTGTTCCCCGAATCTTAGATTTCATTTTAAAAGTTGTTTTGAAGTCATTATTTGTTTGAGGTGTGATTTTTCAAATTCATGGTTAGCCCTGTCTATCAAAAAGCTCTTTATTGTTCAAGTAGTGTTTTTCAATTTCCATTTGTTGAGAATTAAACTTCTCTTTCCAAATAATTGATGTCCATCTCATTCCAAAACCAAAGGATCCTGCGGCCAAGTTAGATTTGCCCTCTGATACCCCATATCCATTGATAAGTATGTTATAACCTCTTCTTAACTCCATTGCCCGATGAACCAGATGTTTCTCCATTCTATATATCTTTCCTAGACCTTTCATGTTCTACTCTATCAATTCAACCAAACAAATAAACCAACACCTGCACTTAATAACTAGTCTAAAAACCAATATCCAAAGCACACAAGATAAACCTTTGCTAAAACAAACATTTGAGAGATCCCTCTCTGAGAGCAAGAGGACTAGATCCTGTAACTCTAAAGATTGGTTTTGATGTTGCCTTGTCTTTTTATTTGCCAAACTATCAAAACACGGGACCCCAACACTCTCTAAGAAGTTCTTAGCTTGTCCATTTCTTGAATGGTTTAGATCAGTTAGTGTCAAGTATGATTTATGGCTAGTCCTGCATATTGTCGCTACTGAAATACTCTGTTTTGGAATCAATTCTTTAAAGCAGCTTTGCCTAGGTTTGTCAAAGAATTCTGTTTGAATCATACTCTTTGTCTTTACTTAGCTGAACTTGTTTCAAAGAAACTTCATAGTTGTAACTTTAGATGTTCAGAGTTTTCTCTTCTTCTATGGTTTTAACTATTTGTGCATATTAAATGTTTTTCTACTCTTGATAATTAAATCTGTGAAAGTTAAATAAGTTTCTTGCCTTTCTACAATTTCATTTGAATGTTTTTCTTGGATAATCATCTGTGTTCAGTTTGAAATCAAAAGGATTAGGTTTCATTTATGCCTTTGATTCTCTTTCCATTCTTATGATTTTCTAACTCCCTTGGTCTAAAAAGTTATTAAGGATTCAGTTATGCCCTTCACTAGCTTTTATTATCAAGTTTAATGTTCAGCTCATCATCCACCACAACCCCAAAGACCTACCAACCAAGTTAAAATTGCCCTGCAGATGCTTTTGAAACCATTAATGAACTCATCATGACCTTGTTTGACTCCATTGCCTAATGACTTAACAATTTCCATGTTTTCTATCTAAATCCATCTAAGCATCATACCCAACCAAAAAAAAATCAAAATACCCCACACTTAACGTCTCGCCTAAAAACAATTCTAATCAGCAAACAAGTTCATATCTTTGCACCTACTAGAGAGATCCCATTCTGAATCTAGGAAGGCTAGGTCCTTGGATTCCAAAGCTTGGTTTGATGTTACCCTGTACCTTTGTATCTCAATCAATCTAGAAATTTATGGGGAGCTAATAGAATGGCGATCACGGTGGGACAGAGTTCATAGTAGCCTGACAAACTCTTATAGACTCATATACATCCCTAGTTTGACTTAAAAACCAAGCCATAGCCAAGAGTAGAAACTAATTGTTTCACCATACTAGCAAGATGATGACTCAGCTAGGGGATGCTCATTAACCTTAAGGCTGCATAAAGAAACTAAAAAACCCAAAAGTACTCTCTAGATTGATTTTTGTTACACATCATTTTGTCACCGTCCCTGCAATCCCCCGTCCCGCACATTGGAGGGATTTTCCCGTGACCTGTGAGCAATGACATGACCTGAAACCACTTTCATGGCATCCCATTGCATAAGGAAAAACGTCCCTCTGAAGAAATTTTCCTCTGAAAAACCCTAAAAATAGATCTTTTAGCCTTGGCGCAACTAGCCAGTTCAGCCCTCACGCCAATGGGGAAAATCCACCATAGAGGGTGCGCCAACTGGCGCTCTGTCCCTGTGTTTCACTTGTGCCAATTTTAATAAGGGATGTTTTTTAAAAATAAATGGCATAAGTTTGATTCCAAAAAACTCTTGAACGAGTCACCAAAAGGAGTTGGGTGGTTTGGCTCCGTATCTCCATGTATGGGAAGTGGTTTTCTACCTATCATGGAAGCTTCCTTAGATATAGGGCCTATCTAATGATTAGAGGGATCCCAACTCCCCTTCCTCCATATATAAAAGCTTGAATTCTCCCTTAGAAAGCTAGTTGAACTTGTAGGAAGGAAACTATAGCCAAACAGCTGTGGAGAGCCAAGCTGAAGAGAGAGAGCTTTGTCCAGATTCCCGACAAGATTTGTTGAGACGTGCTTCGCTGTCAGCCCAGCCGAAAAAAGATCAAGCGTCAGAGCTTTGGGTTGTAATATTTCCTTTGTTATTTTAATGATAAGTGACTTTGATTATGGTTCCATTCATGTGTTTATTTCTTTACGCAATGAATTATATCCTCTCTGACTGATGTATGGTTACACGCTTTAGATTTTACGTTGTACGTCATTGTTTCCTTGCATGTGTGCAGGTGTTCGGACGTGTCGAGTGGAAGGATCGTGATCTGCCAAGAGAGGGACGGGAAACATCACCTTTTCTTCAACAATCACTGCGTAGGATTTGAGGTAGGTAATTCGTTATGATTTTTATCGTTTTGTAACTAGGAACCTGCGTCACTGCGTGACTTGATTGTTGCTAGACCCGATCTGGGCTAGTAGGGATCACCTCTGTCCGTAGAGGGGATTTACCTCCTCAAAAAACTGGCGACTCCACTGGAGAGAGTTAGTTGGATTTATTTTTTATTCTTTTCATTGTTTTTGGCTTTTGATTAATTTTTTGCTCTTTTGGTTTTCCTCCTTTGGTGTCAAACCCCTGTTCAACCCCCAGAAGACTTGATCCAGTCTCTGTTTTCTCTTTTTTCATTTCTTCCCATAGTAAACTCGATTGGCGCAGTTAATAGCTTTAAATTCATGCCAACTGGAGCTTGTTGCTAGTTAGGCCCCTGCGCCAACATTTTTTTGGCATAGATTACAGCCAAACAGTCGTGCCAAATCTGTTTGGTGTTAGGGTTTGCTTGTTTTTTAGCCCTCTGGGCTTGATTTTGGGTCCTGGTGTCATTTTTCTGACTGTTTGAGTGCCTTGAAGTCTTTTTTGACTGTGTTTGGCCCCTGTCCTCTGGATTTTTTCCCTTTACCATCAGTTTTTCATTCTAGCCCTAGGGCTTCTAGGTGCTACAGTGTGCTGAGCCTCCCGTGGCAGTTTTTGTTTCTCACTTTTCCAGTCAACTTCGTTTTCACTTCTTTGCATTCATTTTTTTGGATTCCATTGTATCATTGCGTTGGTTGAGTGATTATTCTTTCTTTCATTCAATTTTCGCTTTGTCTCGTTCCAAGCCTAGATTACACGATTTGTGTGAGTCTTTCTAAGATTATTCTTCGTTTTGAGGGATTTCTTCATCAATTTGGGTCTTGATTGTGTGTGTTTTCATTAAGTGAACTTGTTGTTTCATCTCTCTCACTGTCATTTCTCAAATTTGTTTCTTCATTATTTTTTCATTCGTTTAGTGCATTTTCTCTAAAACATTGAAAAATACAAAAACAAATCTCTTTTCATTTTTGATTAGTTTAGTGAAAATTGAAAGCTTTTCTGCATTATTAATGTTATATAACTCTAAGAGAAAAGTCTTTAGTTTCATTAGCTTGCATTAGAGACAGTAGTGGATGTTTTTGTGATCATTTTGTTGTTATTTGAAAAGCTCTCAACCTTCCTGTAGTTAGCTCTTCATCAAACAAAGTGATATATTGTGGCATGTAGTGTACATTTAGAGGATTTTTGAGATACAACATTCGATAGGGCCTGAAATTGAAACATAATTCAAAGATAAACTATAAAATTTATTCAATTAACCTAAGGAAACATTGAAACATTAACGAAATATCTATAGGTCTAGGCTAGTGACGTGTTCTGGCGTTGTTAAACCTGGTAGCTGTCGTTCGCCTTTTGGCTTTAGATAGCGCTAGTACAGACTTGTGCTCCCCGTACCGTCGCATATATAAAGGGATACCCCACTAGGTTGCAATCCTTTTATCCATAGGAAGCTGAGTCTGCCACCTTGTAACTGTGATACACCGAACACAGCATTCGGGGAGACTACCTACACATACGGAAAGTCCTTGGTCATTTCTCTTTCATTTGATCACCAAGGTGTATATTGCAGTTCACAGAAACTTGGTACACCTCTTACCTAGATTACCAGAGCAATCAGTTTGATCTTTACTGACTCCCTAAATTTGAAAAGATCGTCAAGCTCTTGTCTTTTTATGCTTGTTTCCAAACTGAAAGCGATAGAGTCACCTTTTGCTTGTTTCTCGATTCTTAAAATATGAAATAGTAGAGTCTGGTTTCAATGTTTTAAAATTAACTGCCCACGAAATATTCCTGGTTAAAGTTAGTTTCCTTAGGGTGTTGTTTTGAGTTGTCTCTGATGGAAAATTTTCCAGAGTTCACCAACCAAGGAATCCCCTCTGAAGGGAATCCTGGTAATTTTCCTCCTTTTGGGAATGTTGGTGCTCCTTATATGGCAACGTTGTCCTTTCCTGGGTTAATTGTTGGGTTGCATGTTTGGTTTTTTTCAACCTCTGTGGTCCTGAATGTCTCGGCTACTGTTCAATCAGTTCCTTCACCTGAACAACATCATGTTGATTCCAAGGTGGAACTCTCCCCTTCTTCGTCTGTTTTTGCATCCTCCTCTTCTACTTCACCCGGTGAAAGTCTGGATTCGAGTAACCAGGTGGTTAAGAAGAAGAAGAAGAAGAAAAATAAGAAGAATTTAGATAAGCAAGAGGCTAAGGTTGCATCTATTGTTTCTAAAATGTCCGCTCATGATAAACCTTCCAACCCTCCACGGAAATTTAATTTCCCTTGCATGTGGTGCATGGGAAACCATCTTCTTCGAGATTGCCCTGGCATTCCCAAGGTGCTTGAAGAATGGTCCAATGATCGTCCACCATTGCCTTTGGCTTCTGGGAGTCAGTTTGGGGGCACGTCCTCAACTTGTGCTGGTAAATCTCCTAAGAAGCAGGGTAAGATTTCCAATCCTTGTAAGTCGTGTGAAGGGCACCATGCCATTCACCTTTGTCCGTCTATGGATGAAGCCAAGAGAGTTTTGGAAAACTTGACTGTTTCTGCACCGTGCCTTCCGACTGGTTACAAACAACTTTTTTTGAGTCCTTCACCAGTTGATCCAACAATTAGTCAAGAGTCATCCTTGCTTGATCCCGCTCCCCCAGAAATTCACCATCATGAATCCATCCCTAACCAACCATTGGTCATGGGATCGGTTGAGCTGGCCTCGTCTGCAGTGCACCAGGTCTTTTCCATTGAGATTGGATCTCACACCCCTCAGGTTCTTCTTGTTTCTTCAGATTCCTCGGACTTGGAGAAAGATTCTCCTGTCCCCATACCTCAAGAAGCTACTCCTCTGCCTCCCGTGATGGAGGTCCCAGAGGATACCCCTCCCGACTCCATGATGGAGGTCATGGAGGATGCTCCTTATTCTCTCGTAACACCAGGGGGAGACCATCTCGGTCCGATGGTACCCCCTCCAAGTAGTTTGGTCGCTTCCTTCGATTGGAGTCGATTTGCAGGATACCGCCTTCCATATTATGTGCCTTTTGAGATAACAGTACAAACCTTTGATCTGGTCGTTCTCAAAACCATTATAGATGAAGGCGCATTTGTTAGTATTCTTTCTTCAACTACTTGGAAAGCATTTTTTTTTCCTCCGCTTGTGCCTATTAACTAGAATCGGTTGGCGTTTAACAGAGGAACTAGTCAACCCTTAGAGATCCTTCCGAAGTTTCCTATTACTTTGGGAGGGAAAACTATCCATATGGACGTGATGGTTGTTCCTTGCCCCTTGGACTTTAATTTACTCCTGGGACGCGATTATACTTATGCCATGGGAGCGCTTGTATCCTCCCTCTTTCGTGTGATGTGTTTTCCGCACCAAGGTCAGATCATGACCATCGATCAACTTACGTTCTTTGGTCCTAATATGGCAGCTAGTCCACCATCATCCCTGCCAAATCTTTATCCACCAATTCTGTCATCCCCGCCGCATGTCAATTATGTGCCTACCTATCCTATGCCCGTATTCAATGATAGTGTCATTGTACATCGTGTGTTGGGGGCATTGGGTCCTGATTTCCAAGATGGCATTCTCCCATCTAGTGTGGAACTCTTGGAAGCTATGACTTCTTCTTCATTATGATGAAAGCTCGCCGGAGCATAGTTCATTTTCTTGTGTCAAGCTCATTAAAAAATTAAACAAAGTTTCTGAAGCATAGTTATTTTTCTTGTGTCAAGCTCGTTAAAAAATGAAACAAGCTTGTCGGAGCAGAGTTCGTTTCTCTTGTGTCAAGATCCTTAAAAAATGAAACAAGGTTGTCGCAGCAGAGTTCATTTTCTTATGTCAAGATCCTTAAAAAATGAAACAAGCTCACCAGAGCAGAGTTCGTTTTATTGTGTCAAGCTCATTAAAAAATGAAACAAGGACATCTAAGGATAGTTCTTTTAATGTGTCAACCTCGTTAAAACAATGAAACATGTTCCCGTTCAATTCGAGTCTTTGATATGATCTCGTAAAATCCTAGTCGAGTCTTCTTCTTGATCTCGTAACTTGAACCTTCACTCCATCTTCCGTTCATATGGATTGAAGCTTGGGGGCATGTACCTCGAATTTAGTCACCATGCTAGGGGCATGCTTACTTTTTCAAGCAGAATTTGTTTTTGTTTCAAGCTTGTGTAAAAATGAAACCGGTTTCAAGCATAGTTTATCTTTGTTTCAAGCTTGTGTAAAAATGAAACCAACTTCAAGCAGATTTTCCTGATTTCAAGCTTGTGTAAAAATGAAACCTTTCCCATTTTACTCCTTGTGATTTCCATTTTATCAGCCTGTTTTTGCCAAATGAGCCTTGGTTTTCTCATTCCATCGTCACTCTCTGCTTGGCCGATCATATGGATTCACTTGGTTGTTTTACCAAATCCCGAGGAACCGCTGTGATGAGTGGTCTTGTTAGCTAGCCTCTTGAACTTTATCTTGTTCTGAGTAGTTCCACCATCACCGGATCCAGTTGCTACCCTTTATACCACTCGTTCCTCCAGGAGGAGTCAACTTTCAGCTCTTTTCTAACTCTCTAAAACTGAAAAGATTGTCGAGTCGCTTGTCATTTTGAGCTCACTAAATTGGCTGCGAAACGACATCTAACCAGTATAAATTTACCCCTTTTTCAAGCTGGGATAGATTATTTACGAAAAATGAATGCCCTAGCCTATCGTGACTAGGAGGTTTTCTTAGACACATTTTTCTACCTTTTCAGATCTGAGGAACTATCTAAGAAAAGGGATTGTTGGAGTTTAATTTTCCGCTGTATTTTCAAACTCTCTAAACATGAAAAGACACCAATTTCTTCCTTTGTCAGACTCATTAAAAACTGATGACATCGGACTCCATCGTAATGACGATACTCAAGTTCCTCCTTCCTAGGGCTCGTTAAATGTACTAGGTTGGATTTGTCTGAAGGACAAACTTATGTCACAAGCATATGCTATCCCCTTCAAGCTTGTTTCCAAAATAATTGGGGTACTCGCCAGAAATGGTGGGGGAAAATGGAACCAGTATCACCATCGTGTCAGCAGTATGTCGCTCTTGAACATGGAACTTGTCTACATTCATGTCGGGTTGGGGACATCTCATCTCGTTTTCTGCTTGCCTCCATGGGTTTGGGTAATCCTTTTTTACAGCTCATCTACTCTTTGCCATGTCATCATGACCTCAGATTCTTTTGATTTAAAATACTACCAAATCCAGTGTCATTCCACCGATATGTTCAAGAGAAGTCGGCCTCTGCAGTTTTCAACCTCCCTCTAATTCTCCGCTGATCTTGATTCACAAACATCATGTTCCTCTGTCTCGCATCGATGATGTGGGAAACACTATGGCCCACCTTCGATCAAGGTCACTTCTTGTCGACTTCAGCTCATTATCCAGGAAGCTGATCTAGAGACTCCCTTCTGGTACCTTAGAGCCTACATGCCTCAATGGTAGGTTCTTTGCATTTCACACAAGGTTTTCATCATTGACCTTCGATCGAGTGATTCTGCGGGTGTTCAACACTAGCTCACTATTCACATTTCATGGATTGTACCTATAGTACCTTAAGGGCCATCCTCATTATTGGTGGTACCTCTCATTTCTGTTAATGGCTTTCATTATTGGCTAGTAATCAGACGATGTTCTTGCATGTTCGACTTCAGCTCACTTATTCACTTGCTAGGACTTGTACTCTGTTCAGGTCAGGATGGAGCGCAAGACCTTGGATTTTTTCTGATAAAATCCAGGTTTCAGATTCTTTATGGATTATCACGATTGGTTACATGACTCATTTGATTGGATGGCTACGACCATACCTGAGTCTACATGTTGATCCTTCTTGGATGGTTGCGTCCATACCTTGGATCCCAGTTATTGTACACTCTATTATGGATGGCTACACCCATACCACATATCATGTATCAAAGATATCAGTTGTACTTGTATGCAGGTCTTCTAACGATAGTGTTTTTAGTTGGGCACGTTCTCATAAAGCATTTCACCCCTCTCTCTCTCTCGGGCCTCATGCTTTAGGGGGCATTTTTTACAAAGCATTCTATCACCGTCCCTGCAATCCCCCGTCCCGCGCATTGGAGGGCTTTTCCTATGACCTATGAGAAGTGAAATGGCTTGAAACCACTTTCATGGCATCCCCTTGCATAAGGAAAAACGCTCCTCTGAAGAAAGTTTCCTCTAAAAAACCCTAAAAACAGATCTTTTAGCCTTGGCGTGACTAGCTAGTTCAGCCCTCGCGCAAATGGGGAAAATCCACCATAGAGGGCGCGCCAACTAGCGCTCTGTCCCTATTTTTCACTCGCGCCAAGCTTAATAAGGGATTTTTTTTTTAAATAAATGGTGGAAGTTTGATTCCAACAAACTCCTGAACGAGTCACCAAAAGGAGTTGGGTGGTTTGGCTCTGGATCTCTATGTATGGGAAGTGGTTTTCCACCTATCATGGAAGCTTCCTTAGAGATAGGGCCTATCTCATGATTATAGGGATCCCAACTCCCCTTCCTTCATCTATAAAATCTTGCCTTCTCCCATAGCAAGTTAGCTAAACTTGTAGGAAGGAAACTATAGCCAGACAGCTGTTGAGAGCCAAGCCGAAGAGAGAGAGCTTTGTCCAGATTCTCGATAGGCTTTGTTGAGACGTGCTCCGCTGCTAGCCCTGCCAAAGGAAGATCAAGCGTCAGAGCTTTGGGTTGTAATATTTCCTTTGTTATTTTAATGATAAGCGGCTTTGATTATGGTTCCATTCATGTGTTTATTTATTTATGCAATGAATTATATCCTCTCTGACTGATGTATGGTTACACGCTTTAGATTTTATGTTGTACGTTGTTGTTTCCTTGCATGTGTGTAGGTGTTCGGATGTGTCAAGCGGAAGGATAGTGATCTGCCAAGCGAGGTACGGGAAACATCACCTTTTCTTTAACGACCATTGCGTAGGATTTGAGGTAGGCAATTCATTATGATTTTTGTCATTTTGTAACTAGGAACCTGCGTCATTGCATGACTTGATTGTTGCTAGTCCCGATCTGGGCTAGTAGGGATCGCCTCTATCCACAGAGGGGATTTACCTCCTCAACAATTTCTATCAAGATTTTGGGGGGGGACCATTGTATACATATCTTAAAAATTTCAAAAATAATCTACCTGGTGACTCCACTAGCCTCTAGTAGGCCTTTTTTCATCTCACTAGTCCCATAGGTTGTTCTAGGATTGTGTCAAATAAGTCCAAAAAATTTTTCAAGGCCTAGTTATACCTTGTGTGAGTAAAGATATCTGTCTTCACGAAGGATCAGTACTAGATCACATCCGGACCCAAATTCTCCTACCGTAGTTGATGACCCGGAAAATATTTTGTGGCAAACTTCTAAAGCTGGAAACTCACCCATTGTTAGGACCATTCATAGAGAAATTTTTGCACCAAAACACCTCACAATTTCACAAAATCCTCAGTTTGACTTGCACTATACCAAGAACTTATTCAGGACCAAGTCACAAAGTAGGGTTGACCAAGCTGACCTTGAGCCCATAGATTTTCAGCAAAGCTCCAGTAGAGAAGCTTCTCCTTCCACTCCACCTGATTTTCAGCTTCTCCATCACTTTAGCCCTTTTCATCTCAAATCTACTTAGAATCAGTCCTCCAGTCCAACTACCTCAGCCACACCCATCCATACCACCAGTGTGCAAACCACCTCACTCCATCCTCCTCCAACTCTCACAAATCCTCCCATTGTAAATCAACCTTTGTTTCCTTTCCCTCCCATCATGGCAGCCTGGTATGCTCCACTGGCTCTACAACAACAATTATTACCTTTGCCAAATGACTATCAGTCCAAAATTCCTCACTTCTTATGGACTGAATCCATCACTGCTCAAAAACATGTAGATAGAATTAATGATGCTTTTGACTACATGTAGATAGAATTAATGATGCTTTTGACTACATGTAGATAGAAGAAGAAACCATAAAAATGAGGATTTTTTTCTCAGAGCCTAGGGGAGAACCCAAGAAATGGTTTAAAGACTTACCTCCCAATAGCATTCATGATCTCCCTACTCTCTACCAAACCTTTGTGAACAAATGGGAAAAAGAAGAACCCCCTTCAAATTATGTCTGAGTAGAACAATCATAAAAGAAATCTGGGAGAAAGTGTTCATGACTACTCCACTAGGTTTAATAGTGTTTACAATGCTCTCCCACCTCACATAAAACCTCCACAAGGCTTGGCCTTGGTGAAATATCCCAAAGGCTTTGATGCTAATATGGCCTATCAAATAATGGAGAGAGATTACCTAACTCTAGAAGACATGCAAAAGGGGGTTGTGAGTGTAGAGGCCAATTTGATTGAGAAAAGGGCTAGGATGAGATTAGAAAAAAGGGTGACTTATAGAGATGACACAACACCTGCACCCTCCTCTTCCAACACCAAACTTGACTCCATAGTTAAGACAGTGGAGAGGATGATGGAAAAAATCAATTTGAATGAGAGAACACCTCCTAGGGAAAATCAAGCCAATATTCAAAATAGCAATAGAAATCAAAATTTTAGAAGAGACCCCCCTCAAGTCAGAAAAAGAGAGAGTGACCAACAAATCAGACCCCCTTTCCAAGACAACTATGTAGATGAAGAAGAAAGAGAGCCTAAGCAGTTGGAAGAAGACCATGTAAATGTCAAAGGTTCGGATGATGAGGATAACACATTCCTTACCGAAGAAGAAAAAAGGATGCTTTCTTCAAAACCAGATGAGAAATCATATGAATATTCTGAATATTATAGATTAGGATTTGAGAATTTCATAATGGAAGTCCATAGGTAGTATGACCTTAGGAGAAAAAAGAGTCAAGATATTCCTAAAAAAAATCATCCAAACACTGTTGTGAGAAAAACCTCTGAACCTATCCCTAAAAAGACAACAGAAAACACAAATACTATGGCTAAGAAAATTAAACTAAACAAGCCAAAGACTTCAAATAGTGGCCCTAAAAAAATCCTGCTGTCCAAACCATCAAATCAGTGTCAACAAATTAAAAATGTAGAAAATTTCATGGCTGATAAAACTGATGTAAATGCAATAAAGACACCTACACCTTTCATTCTTGAGGGGGAGATTTCCAAAATCAAGATAACCATACCCCTCACTGAGCTAGTAACCCAAGAGGTATATAGATCCCATATTTTCAAAGTGTTAAATATAGGGAATGATACTGATACTTTAAAATTAACCGATGATAAACCAGAATTGTTGTTTGGTCCTGAAGTAGAGGGAAAATATCAAGAAGGATATGTCCCTCCTTTCTATGTAAGTCTGAACATACATGATAAAATTTTGCATAATGCTATGTTAGACTATGGTGCCTCACACAACCTCATGCCAAAGGTTGTGATGGAGAGATTGGGCTTAGAGATCATAAAGCCCTACAAAAACTTGTACTCTTTTGATTCCAGTAGGGTCAAGTGCCTAGGCCTAATCAAGGATCTATGTGTCAATCTGGCACAAATTCCCGCTAAAAGTCTAGTCATGGATATAGTTGTGGCTGGCATTCCCCTAAAGTATCGCATGATTTTATGTAGATCATGTGGGGCCAAACTCTAGGGAAGCCTTCAAATGGACATGACTTATGCCACCATCCCAGTTTTCAATCAAACAAGGATATTATACCGATAATCCCACATGAAATGCATGGTGAGTAACATAGATAGGCCAAATAACACACTAGTTTATTCCATTCACTTAGACCTTGACTCCTTCATCCTATACAATGAAAATGACATAGATGAACAAATAAATGACAAGGAGAAAGAACTAAGCCCCTCAAAACAATCAAGCCAATCCTCTGACCAAGAAAATGACACCCCAAATTCTAACAGCCCCGAAGTGTAGAATATTGACAAAACTGAAATTGACTCCCTTTGGCATATAAGCTTTGATGGCTCTTATGGTAAGGCTGGTTCAGGAGAAGGGTTTTGGTTCCACAACAAAAATAAATTCCATTCCTATAGGCTATATTTCCAATGCACCAACAACGTTGCAGAATATGAGGCTCTCCTTATTGGTTTACACCTACGAAAAGACCTCAAAGCTAAGAAAATATTGGTTAAAGGAGATTCAAAACTAATCATAAATCAAATTAAGGGAGAATATTCAGCCAAGAACCCTAGGCTAAGGGAATATAGAAATGATTCCCTAGACCTTCTCAAAACCTTGGAGAAATATGAGCTCACTTTCATCCCTAGGGCCCAAAACTACCTTGCCAATGAGCTTGTCTTTGCTGCCAGCAATTTCTCTTTACCTTATGAAAATGATCAATGCCTCATCAAAATAAATAACAGGCCTACTGCACTGGACAAATTGCACAATTGGCATGTGTTTGACAATGATGACCAAATAGATGATTTTCTGCAATCCAAAAATGACTTTGCAAGTACAAAATAGAGTTTGAGATTTGAAAGAAATAATTCTCCTAAAAATAAAACTCCCAAAACAGAGCTGCCCTTTGCTGATGATATAAACCACCTTCAAAACTCTTGTGTTGCAGAATTATTTGATGAATCATATCAAAGATAACTTGAAATTCTGCAGTACAAAGATGACACCTTTCCAAGAGGCCTTACACCACTAGAAGAGCTATTTGATTTTAATGATGTAGCTAAAAAACCCAAGATGGAATCCACTGAAAAAAATGTAGAAGAGTATTGGAGGGATGAAAGAGCCAAAAATAATCAAGCTATCTAAAACTCTCCCATCTCACACAAAACAGAAATACATTGAGCTTTTTAGAGAATTTAAAGATGTGTTTCTTGGGGGTATGAAGACTTGAAATCCTATGACACCAAGATCATCCAACATAAAATTCCTCTCAAAGAAAATTAGAAACCATTTAAACAAAAGTTAATAAGAATAAACCCCCTTTTGTTACCCTCAGTTGAGAAAGAAATAAAAAAGATGTATGATGCTGGGATCATAGTCCCTGTCCGATACTCAGAATGGGTGTCCAACCTTGTGTTAGTTACGAAGAATACCGGGGAGATTAGGCTTTGTATTGACTTCAAAAATTTGAACAAGGCCTCCTTGAAAGACAATTACCCCTTGCGTAAAATGGATCACATACTCCAAAAAGTAGTTGGCTCACAAAGAATCCCATTACTAGATGGCTTCTCAAGTTATAACCAAGTTCTATTCTTTCCAAGTGACCAACTTAAAACTACTTTCACTACACCTTGGGGTACATTCATGTATGTTAAAATTCCATTCGGTTTAATGAATGCGGGGGCTACTGTCCAAAGGGCAATGGACACAGCTTTTCCAGAAGATATAGGTTACTTCATAGTCATATATATTTATGACATCATTGTCTACTCTAATACTGATAAGGAACGCTTAGTCCACTTGAGAAAAGTCTTTGAAAAATGTAGAAAGTATGGCCTATCCCTAAATCCTAAGAAAACCTTGTTTGGCCTTCAAGAAGGAAAACTCTTAGGTAACATCATCTTCGAGGAAGGAATCAAGATAGATCCCAAAAGAATCGAAGGCATCTTACAAATCAGCCATCCTAGAAACATTAAAGAGCTGCAATATTTCATTGGAAATATTAACTTCCTAAGAAGATTCATCCCTAACCTTGCTATAAAGAAATATCACAAATATGTTGAAAAGGGAAGTAGGAGTGAAGTGGAATATGGAAGCAAAACAATCTTTTGAGTTGGTAAAATAAGCACTCAGACAAACACTAGCCTTAATAAGCCCTGAATTCACCAAGGAATTTTACATTTTCTCCTTTGCCTCTGAACATACTGTGGCAGCAGTGTTGTTGCAAAAGAACATTATGGGGCAAGAACAACCCATAGCTTTCTTCAGCAAAGCCTTAAGGGATGCCCCTCTGAAGTATAACATTATGGAGAAACAAGACTTTGCCTTAATCAAAGCTTTGAAGGATTTTAGAGTTTATATTTTGCATTCACATATCATAGCCTTTGTCCCAAACACAGTTGTCAAAGATATACTTAATCAAGACCCTGATGGTAAAAGGGGCAAGTGGATTGCTACCATTTTAGAATATGATTTAGAAATCAGACCCACTAAATTGATTAAAGGAAAAGGACTTGCAAAACTTATGGCTGACTCAAATTTCCAAGCTTTAGGCATGAATATGGTTGGTATGTTAGAAGAAACTAAAGAAAGTACAACAACATACATTGAAGAAATGTTTCTAAATTCACCTTGGTATGCTGATATTATTTATGTGCTTCTTTATCTCAATGCTCCCCCTTCTTTGTCAAAAACTAAAGCAATATTCTTAAAACAAAAAACATTATTTTTTTGCATTCTATATGAGTATTGTACTGGAAGAGTTTTGTTGGATTTCTGCTTAAGTGTTTTCTTGAAGATGATGCAGAGAAAATCATGCATGAATTACATGAGGGAGAATGTGGGGGTCACCTCTATTGGAAGACCACAGCCAACAAGATCCTTATAGCTAGCTACTATTGGCCTACCCTATTTTCCGATACTCACAAAATAGTCATGACTTGCCATAAGTGCCAAATATTTCATGGAAAAAGAAAGCTCCTACCTTTACCCTTGCACCCCATCAGTGTTGAAGACCCTTTTTAGCAGTGGGGTTTAGACTTCATAGGAGAGATCCATCCTACTTCATCCGCCCAACATAAGTGGATCCTCACTGCCACTGATTATTTCACCAAGTGGATAGAAGCCATCCCTTCTAGAAATGCCACTGACTCAGTCATCATCAAATTTCTTGAAACCAACATCCTATCCAGGTTTGGTTGTCCTAAGAAGATCATCACCAATAACGCTGTTGCCTTTACATCTAAGAAAATTGTGGAATTTTGCTCTAAATATCACATCACCCTAGGTCACTCCACTTCTTATTACCCACAAGGTAATGGACTAGCTTAGTCCTCTAACAAGAGCTTGGTAAACATCATTAAGAAGCTTTTAGAACAAAAGAAAAAAGCATGCCATAGAAAACTAGTGCATGCACTATGGGCTGATAGACTAACCACTAAGAAATCCATTGGTATGTCTCCCTATCAACTAGTGTATGGCATGGATTCATTTTTCCCCACCTCTTTAAGATTCCCATTCATGAAGCTTCTTCAAGAATTTCACTCAAAATAAAATGACATGCAGAGGAGGCTGAACCAAACCATTCATTTGCAACAGTCAAGGGAAGAAGTTTACAAAAAGACGCAAGCTATCTAGGACAATATCAAGAAAATATTTGATAGGAGAACCAAAGCAAATGATTTCCAAATTGAAGACATGGTTTTGAGATGGGATTCAAGAAGGGAAGAAAAGGGAAAACATGGCAAGTTTGAAAATCTATGGAAAGGCCCCTATGTTATTGATTCGGTGAGAGGCAACAATGCTTTCCTTTTGTAGGAACTTGATGGAACTGAAATGTTTGGAGATCCTGTAAATGGCAGGATTATTAAAAATTAATTTTTTCAAGAAAATTAGTTTAATTTTCTCATTCATTGTACATACCACTATTTGATGAAAGGATTTAAAGACAAAAACCCTAAAAATAGAAAAGGGAAAAAGAGGGCAGAAGTTGAAAGAAAGGTACAGCCCCATACCTAAAAAATAATGTTACTGAAAGTGTGCAAGTCTAAATGCCACTACTTGTTTCTAAAAAGAGAATTCATGTTTAGTTATCCAATCTAAATCATGGTTGAAACATGTTTTAATTTATTTTGCTGATAGGCTAGTGAAAGAAAGAACTTGTCAAAAAGACCATATAATCTTGCCTTGTCAAAGAGAATAGATTAGGATAGAAGGACAATGGCCCTAAAAAGATTAAAACCTGAGCCAAAGAAAGAAATAAGGATGTTTATTATGGTTTTAGATCTTAATCCTTCTGTATTTTGTTTCACTTTTCAGCTTATAAATTCTATGTGCAGTTTGTACATCATGCCATAGATCATAGCAAATCAGACTGCTTAATCCTGATTTGTCTATGTTTTTCAATTTATGTTTTTAGGATTAGTGAATAAGGTTTGTCAAACAACTCAATCTTGACAAATGAATAGTCTAGGTAGAGAATAAGAAGAGTTCACTAGCCTAATCTGAACTCTTGGAAGTAATGAGAGTAGAAGTAGATAATTTGTTTTGCTTTCAAAAGAAGAAAATTTCAAGGGTTTGCCAGTTCAAGTGCACCCAAGGAAGAAAAATGTTAGGCAAGTAGGTCGGGTAGGTAGAGATGATGTTGATGTTAATAATTTTTTTTAGATCCTAAGATCATAGCTTCAAGCAAGCATCAACAAGTGAAGGAGGTAAAATCTGCCCAATGGATGAGGCACTAGTCTTCATAAGCCAAAAATCTGAAGTTCTGGACACCTCCTGAAAAGGAGCTACCCTCCCCAAGTGGAGCCATTGTTAGTCATCAATAATTTTTTTCTTTGGTGATGACTAAATGATTACCCCAAGATTTCTAGAAACAAAGTTTATAGAACATTGTGAGTTCTAGAAATCTCACTGCCTTCATTATCCTCAAGGTAGAATTTTCACTATTTTTTTTATGCTATCTAGTCATAACTGGCCCACTACTCCTGGAAGACTCATCAGGGGCTCAAGCCATTCATTTTTAAACCTAACTTGTCTCCTTGGCTCAAAAACCTCTGTTTTTGCTTACCTACACAATTCACCACCACCTAAACCTACCAAATAGAGCAGCTTTGTTGTGCCTCCTTTAGCAACTTTCAAAAGTTGGGTGTCTCTGTAGAGCCTTTAGATGGTCAAGTATGTGTGTTACATACACAAATTTTTGCATGGATGTTGTCTTACCCTTGTAAACCCTAAGTCTAGATCCCAGCCCAAAAACCAAGTCCAAGAAGGCCTCCACTAGATCACCTATGGTTTCACAAAGTCATAGGATGGATTTGGTGCCCTACAGATTCTGCTTCTTCTTCTATAAAAAGGGAATACATTCAAAATAAGGGGACAATTCACTGGTCCTAGATACACCAAAGAGACCAGTCAAGGAACTTTTTATGCGTAAATACATTAATCTTGCAAAGAGACAGTTGCTCTGTGCTCACATCTCTGCAAGAGTGGTAAAAATGACATCAGGTTAGCAAAAAGGCAAGGTAATGGAACAAAAAGTCTCCTTCATAAACAGCAGAGGGGATGTCAAAGGGACCTCCAAAAGCAACCTCTTGCTTCAGCACCTAAACATAAAAAGGATAAACTATCACCTCCAAACCTTTCTGCAAAAATACCTTGAAGAGTAATCTGAAGCAGAGATAGAAAAAAAAAGTGAAGTACCTGTGAAAGAGTTCATAAAGCCATTTTTTATAAGAGACACAGTAAATTTAAGACAAACAGAAAAACCATGATTTTATGGTAAATTAGTAAAAATACTGATCATCAAAAGACCTGTGTTCAAGGAGAAAAGGGGTGTTTTTATTAGTCACAAAACAATGGTGACAAACAAGAAAATCACCATGAACACCACAAAGGCAGAAGTCACCTCCCCAAGGTTACTTCCAAGGATAGAATTAGGTCATCTGCACTGAAGGAAATGGATAAAGAATATTAGTATGCAGAGTATCATCTCACTAAAGAGGAAAAAAACAGAGTTTTTACCTTAGAATCAAAATGGGACACAATTCATTAACAGAAATGGCTTAAGAATATTTTTGCCCGTGATTTACATCTCAGATGAAGACCCCAACAAGGATATCCTTGTCAAGGGATTATCCTACAAAAAGAGGATAAAAGTGCAAGTAAGCATTTTTCAAAACCTGTGACAAAAAGTGTTCCACATAGTGAAATGTTAGTAAAAGACACATGCAAGGATAGAAGGAAACATGAACTTTAAAAAGGTGGCTTTTCCCTTTTAATTTATTTTCAAAAAAGGCTATAAAGGGCCCCTTCTAATTTCCCCCCCGCACCATTTCCACTTTGCAAGGAAAGGAAACTGTTGGATGAAAGTTGCAGTGTTTTTTTTAGGAAAACTGTGAAAATTGACAGGCGCTACACGCAGAGCACGGTGCTATGCCCCTAGCCTTCGGTGCTACGCACAGAGGCGAGCCGGGCAGTGTAAAAATACACTACACTACGTGCTCGTAACACGGCGCTACGCACCTAGGTTGGCGCTATGTGCAAGCCCATAAAATACCACAGGCACCCGAGAGACCGCCCATTCCGTCCGGTGCTATGCTCTGACAGCCTGACCAGCCCGGCACTGCGCTCCTGGCAGCATTCTGCAAATCTTGCCAAAGATTCAAAATCAAATTTTCGGCCCCTAAAACTTTTGCAAGCTAAACACAAGGTTGGTAAAACCCCTTTTCCCCCTCCTAAGCATTATTTGCCTAAAATCAAAGAGTTCATCCATAGCCAAAGTTCGACCAAACCCTAGACTGTGCAAAAATCAATTTTTATGTCTTTGAGTTAGGATTGTAAGAAAATTTGGTTTTGAGTGCAAATAGAGGATTGAGTAACTATAAGGTTGACCTCCACCTCCAAGAAAAAGTTTTGAAATTTGTCTTCACCTTATCTTTCCTTTTTGAAAAGAGTTAACCTACACGACTTATTTTACTCTAAAACCCTCAAGAAAAGCCCTAGGTTTCTTCTGTTGTTTTAGACTAGCCATCATGTTAGAGGGAGACAGTCACACCAGTGGTCATGAAAGTCACACTCCCACAAAGCCAAAACATCATGGAGGAAAAGCTAAAATATTTGAGCCCCTAGACACCACTCTAATCACTTCCTCTCCTATGATCCTTTCATGTTTCCAGGATGTAGGGTGCTACAATTTTTGTGAGAAGGTCAAGCAAGTCAACATTCATACATACTTGACTAGATTATTTTCCTGTAGCCTACAAAACCACCAAGTTAATATAGCAGGGGTCCAATATGAGCTTTCATCTGAAATCATTTCCAAGGCAACAGGTATACCAGACATTGGTGAGTTTTGGTTCAAACAAAGGAAGTTGGATTTGGGTTATTATGGGCCTTATTTGAAACCCACCTATCAACAAAATTTTAAGGCTATTTTCCCTTTTTCTCATTTTCTATAGAGGTATGCAGCATTAATGGGGCATATTATCAGTTTTTTCACATGTGAGGGAAGATACTCCCGACTCTACTCATATCATATCAGGTTGCTGATGCATTTTATCAAAGTCAAGATGATGAACCTACCTTATTACCTTTGTCGAAGTATTGATAAAATGGCCTCCGCTGTCAAGAGGAAAAGCTATGACAACCAAATTCCTAGCCTCTTTCATCACTCCCTGATCAAGATGATTGTCCTATACCAGCTAGAGAGACAAGGTATATCTTGGGAGACCTTCATTTCACATGATGTGTTTGTAGACCCCCGGGCCTTCATCCAGCAGAACTTGCCTTCCACTTCATAGCCATCTAATTCCACATATCCATCATCTCCCCATATGCCTTCTCCATAAATAATTTCACCTATTACCTCCTCCCCTAAATTACCAAGTGAAGGGGCTGACAATAGCCCTAGTGAAGAACAAATAGGAGGCAACAGTCAGAAGGAAGATGAGATAGATAATGATGGAAAAGGAGAGAACAGTGAAGAATAAGATGATGAAAATGAAGAAAATGATGAAGAGGAGAGAAGTAGCCATGAATAAAGCAGTGGTAGCCATGAAGAAAGTAGCCATGATCATGAAGAAATCAATGATGATCATGAGGAAAGCATTGAAAAGGAAGATGATGTAAATGAAGAAGAAACTTAAGGAGAGGAAGGTTTCCAAGAAAAAAGTAGCAATGGCCAAGAGCAGCAGGATAGTGAAGGAGAAAACACAGATGAAACTATTAATGGCATCCACAAAGATAACCTCAGTGAAAGCAACCACAAGGATGAAAGCAGTGAACATGATGATGAGGAAGAGGATAACAATGATGAGGAAGAGGATAAAAATGATGAAGAAGAGGACAGTGAAGAGGAAGAACATCTAGATGAGGAAGACAACTATCTAAGTGCCCAAGATAGTCCAAGAAAGAGTCATGACAGTCATGACAGCTGTCATGACTGTCTTGACAAAAATCAGTCCGTAGAATACAAAGAGAATTAGAGTGAGGAAGGTACAGAAAATGTAGAGCAGATTGAAGGACAAATTGATGGCAACATTTCCTTTGAGACTCCCATTATTTCCCCTCTCTCATGCACTTATCACAGAGGGAAAAGGAATGTGTTTGCTACCTCTAAAAGGAAAAGGGCCATCTCCTCACATAATACCAAAGCATTGGACAAAGGCAAAGAAAACATGAAGAGTTTTGAGGAAAAGACACCAGTCAGGAGGAGAAAAAGGATGAAAAAGGCTTCTCGAGGGCCTCTCTTTGTTGATCTAGATAGTGATAATGAGGACCAAGGGATGAGTACGAAATTGCTCCTCTTATAAAAGGATGCCCAGCTTCAAGAATGGGAAAATGACTTTGAAAGGGCACAAAGGGTCATCTACTATTATAATCAGGAGCACAAACATTTCAAATAGGTGAAGAGGGGCCTTCCCTTGCAGAAAAAACTGGTCAAACACTATGCAAGAAAGAGCATGCTTACTAATGCCAAATTGAAGCAAGCTCTCATAGAGATAGAAGAGCTAAAAATGCCCAAAGTTCATGACAGCCTCGGGATCTTGGCTAATGCTTCTCAGCAGGTGTCTAAAACCCCTTGAGGGGTCTACACACCAACTTTGAAGAAAATCCGGAAACTTTTTTTTTTTCAAATTTTGGCCCCTAGGAGCACAGAGCCCTAGGCGCTACACTCTTTTTTGGGGAATCCTCAGCTGCCAAAGTTTACATTTTTGGGTTTTCCATGTCACCAATAGTCTGCCCACAAAATTTTAGGTCAATTATAACATTTTTGTCCCCTCAAAAGGTCAAAAAACACCTCACAAATGACCTTTCTGCCTCCTTTTTAGGCCTGGCGTTGCGCAATCATGGGAGATTTGATTTTTGAGGTAGGTAAATGGCATCCATTCAGCACAACTTAAGTATTTATGGAAATCATATTCTTCAAGCTTTCCAACGAGACATCACGGGGTCAAATCCGATGCCGAGAAGGGGTCCAAAACGCAGCTACAACAGACCCCATTTTCTGCCGATATGGAGCTACACACAGAGACAACTTTTGGCCAAAAAGTCAACAAAAGACACTAATTAATGGAAAATTGGTTTTTTTAATATTTTATTGCAAAATCACTCCTGATTTAATTTGGGAGTTATGTTTTGGTATTTTTCATTTATTATATTATCTCTTATGTGTCTTGGGCCTTGCATGGTCATTAAGCACATTTATGACATTTATGGCTAAATTAGGGTTTCTGGAAGCCTCTTAGGGTTTCCACCTCCTCATTTGATCCATAAATAGAGCATGAGGGTCTTATGTATTATTTGGATTTTGATGACTTATACTAAAGCAAATACATAGTCTCTTGGAGTTTTTTTATGGAAATTTGATGTCTTGGAGCTCATGCATGCCCCGGTTTGCTTGTTGATGGAGAGAGATTGTTTGCAAGATCCATAAGCTTGGTTGATGGTGAAGTGTTCCTTATGTTTATGTTTTCTAGTTTTCCATTATGTTTTCCATCTTGCTATGTTGCAGTAGGACAAAAAAGTTAGATTAAGAAATGTTTCTTGATCGCACCTTACTTCTGCTTGTCCTTCACTGTCTTAATGTTCTTAATGTTTTCTTTCTGTTGAGATAATTTAGGGAATCCATCTCTTGCTCTCTAAGAAGATATTAGCTTGTCCATTTCTTGAATGGTTTATATCAGTTAGTGTCAAGTATGATTTATGGCTAGTCCTGCATATTGTTGCTACTGAAATACTCTGTTATGGAATCAATTCTTTAAAGCAGCTTTGCCTAGATTTTGTCAAATAAGTTTGTTTGAATCATGCTCTTTGCCTTTACTTAACTGAACTTGTTTCAAAGAAACTTCACAGTTGTAACTTTAGATTTTCATAATTTTCTCTTCTTCTATGGTTTTAACTATTTGTGCATCTTAAATGTTTTTCTACTCTTGATAATAAAATCTATGAAAGTTAAATAAGTTTCTTGCCTTTCTACAATTTCATTTGAATGTTGGTCTTGGATAATCATCTGTGTTCAGTTTGAAATAAAAAGGATTACGTTTCACTTACGCCTTTTATTCTCTTTCCATGCTTATGATTTTCTAACTCCCTTAGTCTAAATAATTATTAAGGATTCAGTTATTCCCTTCACTAGCTTTTATTCTCAAGTTTAATGTTCATCTCATCATCCACCACAACCCCAAAGACCAACCAACCAAGTTAAAATTTCCTTGCAGATGCTTTTGAAACCATTGATGAACTCATCATGACCTTGTTTGACTCCATTTCCCAATGACTTAACAATATTCCATGTTTTCTATCTAAATACATCTAAGCATCATACCCAACCAAAAAAAAAATCAAAATACCCCGCACTTAACATCTAGCCTAAAAATAATCCTAATAAGCAAACAAGTTCATATCTTTGCACTTACTAGAGAGATCCCTCTCTGAATCTAGGAAGGCTAGGTCCTTGGATTCCAAAGCTTGGTTTGATGTTACCCTGTACCTTTGTAACTCAATCAATCTAGCAAATTACAGGGAGCTAACACTGTAGGTATAAAGCTGCATGTTGAACAGTGTCCCAAGACACAAGAAGAAGAGGAGGATATGTCCCGTGTTCCATATGCAAGTGCAGTGGGTAGCCTGATGTATTGAATGGTATGTACTAGAGCAAACATTGCACATGCAGTGGGAGTATTGAGCAGGTTTATGTCAAACCCAGGGAAGGAGCATTAGACAGCAGTGAAGTGGGTTTTCAGATATTTACGTGGCACTAGTGATTATGGCTTATGCTATGAAGGAAGACCAAGATTGGAAAGAGTGTTGGACATTCATGGTTTTTTTAATGTAGACTGGGCTAGAGATCTGGACCAAAGAAGATCTACAAGTGGGTATGTGTTTAGCCTATTTGGAGGTGCAGTAAATTGTAGGAGTAAAAGACACTTTGTAGTGGCTCTTTCAACTATAAAGGTTGAATACATAGCAGCCACTCATGCAAGCAAGGAAGCAGTTTGGTTGCAGAGATTGTGTTCAAGTGTGGGGTTGGTGCAACAAGCTATAAGGATAGATTGTGATAGCCAAATTGCAATTTTCTTGGCTAAGAACCCTGATTATCATTCAAAGACAAAGCACATTGATGTTCAATATCACTTTGTTTGAGATATGGTTGAAGCTAAAAGGGTGTTTCTAGTAAAGGTGGACACTTTGAAGAATGTTGCAGATGCATTGAAAAAGTCCGTGAGCACTCAAAAGTTCTTCTGGTGTAGAGAAACAATGGGTGTTGCAAATTTGGGCTAATGACTTAGCTCTCCTGTGGCCCCCTACAGAAAGGAAACAAAAAGTGGGAGAATGTTGTTTTTGTGTTATATTATTTCCACGAATAATCATGCGTGGGGGGGTCACCGGGGGGGGGAGCGATAGTCCCCATGTCGGGGTCTGGGGCAGCGCCCCGGAAAATTTTTTTTGGTCCTTATTTTCTGGTGGGCGGATCTGCCCATGTTTTTGTGCATGAGTTTGCACATATTTTTTGGGTACGATGGTTTTTCAGCCCCTAGTATTTTTTAGATCTGGTCAAGGGAACTATGGTTATGTTCTAATCCAGGGTTAATGGATTAGGGTTTATGTATGCTTCAGCATGTATATATATGTGTTGTAACACTAAAAGGAATATAATGAAAAATAAATTTGGTCATCCTGATTTGGGATCCAGGGGAAAATATCTGTGTTTATCTATTTTATGTTTTATGCTCTCGCTATTCTTTATTTTCTGTTTTAGGATTCGTTTGCAGATAGTTTCTGTACAGGGTTAAAACCTACATCCCCAAGGTCTGGATAAAAGCATGCCATACTTAGGGGGGATACCTACCACTAATATGTCCATGACAAGGCCCTTAGTAGGTATGTGTGCTATATTGACACAAATATCCTTTATTAGGCCCAAACATTTGACTCTACTTGAATCGAATGTAATATTCCAAATCTAGAATTTTCTGCAACAAATAGAATACCTTAAGGTATTACAGAGTTGGAGAGGCAGCTATATGTCTGATAACAGATTTAAAACCACTTATCCTTCAATATTATGTGCATCAGCAACTTTATACAGCAATTTATAAGCCAGAAAGTGGGGAAAAGCAGTTATTTCAGCCCTAAAACGCTTAATTTCAGATATGTACGTAAACATAAGAAGGGGAGATGGCTGGATATGATATCTTAGGCTAAGAGTAGTCTACATACCCAATTTAAGCTCAAAAAATGCTCCTAGCTAAGTTAAACAGTTCCTCCATTCTCGACTAGGCTAGAAAACCCTGATTTCCCATGACTTAATGTATGCAGAAATTTACTGAAGCTCAGGCAGCGTGATTTTCTGAAGGTATTAGTTTAAATAGGCTAATAAAATCATGAAATTAGGTACACAACACTACTCATACAGTAGAAGAGAGAAAATGAAGACTTTTATGAGAAAATCCTTCTAAAAGAGGTGCTGCAACAATTGTATTTCACTATAAAACCTTGACAACATTATTTTTTGAAGCATACAACAGCTATAGGTTAAAAATCAGATATAGGATAGATCAGTGTAAAAATTATTATATCTATATGAGATCTGTACACTAGATTGTCCCTATTTTACATACCCCTTGGGGTTTTCAACAAATCATGAAGCATATGGAGTAGATCTGAAATCTTATGCAACAGATCTGCAAATTTCTACATAATTTCTGAAGTAAATACATGTATGAACAAATCAGATCTGGAAGTTACATGGATTGGTTGGCCAATCCATGGATCACCACAGTGAGGGAAGATTCCCAACACCAGAGATCTCTCTCCCAATAGATAGTTGAATCACCCTGCAACTTCTTCCTTGTAGATTGCGCAGTTCAGGAAGGCTAACTGTGTATTATGCTTTTGAATATGATATGGCCTAATGCCAAGATCTGAAATTATGCTCCAACAGGAGAGGCACTCTTCCAGGAGGCTAAAATACACACTCCATGAGAAGAGACTCCCCAAAAAAATCTAGATCTAAATAGATATAGAGCTCCACTTTCTGCAGCTTACAAAAGCAATCAAACCCTCAACATGATCTACATTGCAGTTGGAAGTAGAAGCTTGGCCAATTTCTGGATAGTGGATGAGAAATGCAAAACTCTTCCAAGAGCTACTCTATGGAAAGAGGTGGGATTCCTGCCCAGGAATACCCAGTGCTAAGCAGCACTATTCTTAGGCTAAATAGCCTAGATAATTCAAATTAGTCTAAGGAGACTAATTTCTGAATATATTGAACAACCTTTTCTTACTGCTCTCCTCTTTCTTTTATAGGATGAAAGTCTTGCAAAACCCTAAACCATCTCAAAGGTTTAGCTTCTTTCACATGTGCATCCTCCTTCTAGATCTGTGCTGGGTATTTAGGAGGTACATTGCACTTAGATAACGTTGTAGATAAGGTCTTGTTGACCTAGTCAACCATCACAAACCTTTTTCACACATAAGGGGTTTCATCAAAGCAAACCTAATTTAGCCTTGTTCACATTGGGCATTGATTTATTGCATAGTTTTTAGGAGTTTATTGATCCTCCCTTACAATATTATTCATGAACATGAAAATAAAAATGAAATTGAATATTCCTATTAGCTTGGGCAAATTAGGAATATTACAGTCCTCCCCCTTCAAAATGTTTTTTGTCTTCAAGAAACTGCAAGGTAGAGCAAAACTTATCCTTTCCTCTTCTTGTGTCCTCATCAATGGATCGCCAGATGTTGTAGCACAATATCCCTCAGCAAAAAGTCGGAAGAAGCTCTGGAAAATCTAAGGTTGCTGAGGAACAATTACCAAAGTGAAACAGTGGTTCATGCTCTTATTTTATCATATGAAAAAGAGACACTTGGAATATGACATTCTTTCAATCCTTTGGAAAGGCGTATTGTTAGAAGGCTGCATTGGAAGTAAGCAGTTTGTCTTAATGGTCTTGACATTAGTGGCCATATCTCATGGCTTGCTAATCTTGACAGCAAAACTTTGTCAACTTTCAGATGTAGCAGACATATTTTTTCCTCTTTGCCAAGTGGGCTTCGCTGGATTACAGTTTGCTTTGAGCCTTATTTTGACTACCAACTATGAAATGTTTAGATCAGTTATAGCTTTCCCTTGCCAGAACCTGTATAGAGTGATTGTTTCAGCAATCTATTCAGTGGAGATTGATTTTGTATATTTCTTATGCCCACTGCTGCCTATCTCTGGTTCAATATGTGGAACTGTGCCAGGTGTACATATGGAAATGGCAATGAGATTAAGGATGCTTGGCTTGATAGTGTGGAGGTGGATAGTCGTTTTACAGAATAGATGAAATTGGGTCTTGGGCACAGCTACAGCAGAGCCAAAGTGAAGTTCAATATCAACAGAGTAGATAACATGGTTATACAGGCTATTAATCTTCTTGATACTCTGGACAAAGACATTAACACCTTTTGCATGAGAGTAAGGAAATGATATTCGTGGCATTTTCCTGAGCTGGTTAAGATTATTAATGACAACTATATATATGCACGAGTCGCAAAGTTTGTGAAGGATAAGTCCATGTTATCGGATGATGCATCACCTGAATTAATAGAAATAACTGGAGATGAAGACAAAGCCAAGGATATCATAGAAGCAGCGAAAGCTTCCATGCGTCAAGACATATCTCCAGTTGATTTAATAAATATTGAACTGTTTGCACAGAGGGTTATAGAACTTTCTGAGTATCGGAAACAGCTCCATTCTTATCGTGTCAAAGATGCATGATATTGCTCCAAATCTTGCAACTTTGATTGGTGAAATGGTAGGTGCTCGATTGATCTCACATACTGGGAGCCTTACAAACCTTGCGAAATGTCCAGCATCAACTCTTCAGATTCTGGGCGCTGAACACGTTGAAACACACCAAAGTATGGTCTTATTTTTCATTCATCTTTTATTGGAAGGGCTTCTTCTCAAAACAAGGGGCGTATATCTCGTTACCTGGCTAACAAATGTTCTATAGCTAGTCGTATTGACTGTTTCTCTGAGACAAATACAAAAGGCAATAATACAACATTAGTCATCAATGGCAGATGTTTGACATGGACAGTCACCGATCTGAAAATTCTTCAAAAGTCCCCAAGCATTTGATGCAGGCCAAACTAACATCATTGTATGGCATTGAGCATTCTAAGTCAGCTGACACATCCCTCAGGAGACAGTCAGGTTCTGCCCAAAGCATTTCGTTTTATTAGCTCAACCAAAAGAGGACAATACTTTCAAACTGTGCGAACGACCAGAGAGACATGAATTTCACTTCACCTCTACAAATAGATGACGAAGAAGTCTCTAAAATGTTGGATCAAGCAATCTTAGCTGATGCAAAGAATTCATTACCTATTTATCAGAAGGCAAACGTTTGAAGGGCGAAAATTCTTACACAAAAACGCAGACCCTTCCAGGTCACGATTTTCGTTTTCAAATTTTGGGCAAACGGAGGAAAATTTCAAAAAACCGCGACATGGGTTTTTTGCAGAATATGCCCAATTGACTTCAGTGAGGAAATTTCTCAAAAATCCAAGTCTGTTTAAGAGATTTTAATGATTCTTCAAATGTCTGTTTTTCCAGAAAACGTTTTTCAAAATTGGGTTTGAATCATTCGACTGAAATGTGACTGAGCTTTACTTCTTTTATATATATATTTTTTACTACGGATCAAGCGAAGTTTTTTCAATTTGAAGCAATCTCACAATGGCGTGCAACCACATATAACATTGCAGTTAAATCAGCGATTTCTGGCTCAGATCCAACGGTTTGCGGGGTATGAAGTAAACGAAGTTTATGGGAGACAGCACCCCCATAGATGGTTTAGTTGAAACCATTATTTACCAAGATCAACGGCCATGATATATTACGGTACCCCCATTCATTTCGTACAAGCTGCCATCAGCACCCCCCCGTAGGTGGTTATCGGTTTTCATAAACCATGGGCGGTTTTGTCAGTTTAATACAAATGCATAGTAGTGGGACCCAAAATGCATTATTCGCCCTTTTAAGACTTTCAATTCGATTTTGGGTTTTTTATTATATATTATATATATAATATTCAAACATATATTTTGTAAATTTGAATGATTCCAGCACTTTTAAGAATCAGTTTTATAACTGATCAAAACAGTTAGGAAGTTACATCAAAGGGCTGATATAAAAGCAGAGATAGGAGTAGGATAGGGGGTTCCGAGTTTTGGAAAATCTTGAAGCCAAATTCTGTATTCCATAATAGCAAATCAATGTAAAAGTATGCAAGTTTCTAGCATTTGTTTATGCTGAAGAGTTCTATCCAGTTTACATATTGTTTTTCGTCTGAATGAAATAAAGTGATTTGAGCTGCGGGTCTTTTTACAATTGCGTATCTAAGAGTTAAAGGCACCTTAATGTGCGCTCCTTTATTTTAACCTTATCTTTACATAATTCTTCTGAGTTTTAAAGTGATAGTTTCTGTTTTAAACGGCATATCAGTTTGAGATTCTTTTCTCATTTTCTTCCACTCAATCATTTCAGCATAAGTGAAATATAGCATTGTATAACATATATGGGTTTGTTGTTTAAGAGGTTACACAATCAATGTTTTAGGAGTTTTTCAATACAGAGACAAAGTATATCAATTTGTGACAGAAGTACATAATGTCTCAAGCACTGATTTCTTTACACAGGAAGAAATTGTTTCTTGAGGAACAACATTAATTGGCGCCATTGCCGGGGAACGAAGATTCGAAGTTCATTTCCCTGGGTTTTCTTTCTACTTCCTCTGGTTGTTCAGTGAGAAGGAAGTTTTTGGCTGTGTTTACTTTGTACAGAATTCTCATTTTCACAAAGCCAAACGCGAGGTCACATACCTTGCAGCAGATAGTTTATTAATCCTTTCTTTTCGATGGTGAACAAGATTCAGATTTGAAGATTGGTTGTTTCTTAGTCACCTGGCGACTCCACGGATGAAAGTTTCATTAGATGAAGAATTTTCCTGGCAAGAAGATGAGAAAGTATCATGGAAGAAACATGTATCAGAATTTCCATTTTTTAAAGGAGGTTCTATTTTTATTTATCAGTTTAGTAATTCATTTTCCTATTTATATTAAAAGGATTGTTTCCTGCTTTGTTTTCTCAGAAGATTACAAAGCCCAGAATGTAAATTCATTTTTGGAAAAAGATGATTTTGCCTCTGCTTGTATTATAAATCTTGATACGGGTGTATCTCCTAAACATGAAAGGAGGGATGATTGTTGTATTACAATCCCAAAAGATAATCAGTTACAGTCTGGGCATAAAGGTGATGATTCATCATCTTTGGATGATAAGGTTTTGCCTCATAAGAAATTCACTGTTTTCAGTTCAAAAACAGAGAAATCTTTAAACCCCTGAAGTTGCCCGCTATTCTCCATCAATATCCTTCAAACAGATTCAAGTCCTTGCCTAGTTTCTCTGGAAAGAAGAAAGACATTTCAGCTGAATCACATATCTTGGAATTTGAATACTTTCTAGACAAATTCCAAATTATTCATGAAGACGTAGCTTTAAGGATGTTTTTCCATTCTTTAAAACATGATGCTCAGCAATGGTTCCAGTGCTTGGAAGCAGGTTCAATCAACTCTTGGCAAGATCTTCAAGATGTATTCCTTACATATAGGGGCGAGAGTAAGTCATATGAAGAGCACCTTTTGGAATTACATTTTATCCGAAGGCAAAGTAATGAATCGATTTCTGAGTTTAATAGGAGGTTTCAAAAAATTTATTTCAGCATGCCAGAAGAAATTAGACCTCCAGAAGCAGCAGCTATGGTCTATTATTTGAAAGCTCTTTCTATCGCCTTAGCTTTTTATCTCAGGGAGAGAAAGCCCAGCACTCTGAAGCTGATGTTTCTCCATGCGCAAGAAATCGAGAATAATGCATGGGCTTCTAGAAATTTTTCCTGCAATACAGAAAGTCAAATTTTTGTCAAAAATAAAAGGGCTTGTGAAGGAAACATTGGAATCTCTTTACAAGAGAATGTAAGTTCAGAGCTGAATACAGTTTTTCAAAAAGTGTCAAAAGTTTCCTGTATTGACAAAGAACAAGAATCCAAGTCTTTTGAAGATTCTAGTCAAAACTTAGTTGCAATAGCTGAACTGCATTATGAAAGCATTGAAGATCAGTGCAATAATTTTATGAGTAGTGAGGAAAATAGTGCAGTTTCTCAGACCTGTTTGCAAGAAGAGGAAGATTTTAGTTATCAATTAATGTTAAGTGAAGAGCATCAGCATTATGAAGAGCAAAACTTGGATGTTTATTTTCAGCCTAAATGCCTGCCCACAGGAAATGGCAGCCAAGTTCCTAACACACAGTTCTTGACTGAAAATTCAAACAATGAAGGAAATTGCCATGTTCAAAGAAGTCAACATCCGCAAAATGTTCGAGAAAAGGAGGTAACCAAAGTTTTGTCTCATGATTTCTATGATCCAGTTGCTGAATATATGGCAAATTTCTTCGGTCAGCAACAAGCTTTAACGCAAGGGTATGTACAAAATTTTGTAGATGAAAATTGTTCATGGTACATTCCTCTTTTGATTTTTAAATCTCAGCAGTATGAAGGTATTAAATCTAACAAGCAGATGCTAGATTGGTTCCATTGGAAGGTTGACTTCACTTGATTAAGTTCAACCAAGCTTATATATATAGGAGTTGTACATAAATAAGCTCAGGAGTTGAGCATTTCCAGTTGCAGTAGTTCTAAGTTTCAAATTTTCAGTTCAAAATAAAGATCCTAGAAGAAGGAGGGTTCAGAGAAGTTTTGAAATTTTCAGATATTTGTGAACTGGGAGACAATTCAGTCTAATTTGACTCCATGCCCAATAAAGGCTACCGATCTATAGGTTCTCAGCACTTTGCTGCCAAAGTACTGTCCCCAATTGGAGCCAGATGTTGTAGCACAATATCTCTCAGCAAAAAGTCGGAAGAAGCTCTGGAAAATCTAAGGTTGCTGAGGAACAATTATCAAAGTGAAACAGTGGTTCATGCTCTTATTTTATCATATGAAAAAGAGACACTTGGCATATGACATTCTTTCAATCCTTTGGAAAGGCGTATTGTTAGAAGGCTGCATTGGAAGTAAGCAGTTTGTCTTAATGGTCTTGACATTAGTGGCCATATCTCATGGCTTGCTAATCTTGACAGCAAAACTTTGTCAACTTTCAGATGTAGCAGACATATTTTTTCCTCTTTGCCAAGTGGGCTTAGCTGGATTACAGTTTGCTTTGAGCCTTATTTTAACTACCAACTATGAAATGTTTAGATCAGTTATAGCTTTCCCTTTCTAGAACCTGTATAGAATGATTGTTTCAACAATATATTCAGTGGAGATTGATTTTGTATATTTCTTATGCCCACTGCTTCCTATCTTTGGTTCAATATGTGGAACTGTGCCAGGTGTACATATGGAAATGGCAATGAGATTAAGGATGCTTGGCTTGATAGTGTGGAGGTGGATAGTCGTTTTACAGAATAGATGAAATTGGGCACAACTACAGCAGAGCCAAAGTGAAGTTCAATATCAACAGAGTAGATAACGTGGTTATACAGGCTATTAATCTTCTTGATACTCTGGACAAAGACATTAACACCTTTTGCATGAGAGTAAGGAAATGATATTCGTGGCATTTTGCTGAGCTGGTTAAGATTATTAATGACAACTATATATATGCACGAGTCGCAAAGTTTGTGAAGGATAAGTCCATGTTATCGAATGATGCATCACCTGAATTAATAGAAATAACTGGAGATGAAGACAAAGCCAAGGATATCATAGAAGCAGCGAAAGCTTCCATGTGTCAAGACATATCTCCAGTTGATTTAATAAATATTGAACTGTTTGCACAGAGGGTTATAGAACTTTCTGAGTATCGGAAACAACTTGATTCTTATCTTGTGTCAAAGATGCATGATATTGCTCCAAATCTTGCAACTTTGATTGGTGAAATGGTAGGTGCTCGATTGATCTCACATACTGGGAGCCTTACAAACCTTGCAAAATGTCCAGCATCAACTCTTCAGATTCTGGGCGCTGAGAAAGCTCTTTTCAGGGCTCTCAAAACACGTGGAAACACACCAAAGTATGGTCTTGTTTTTCATTCATCTTTTATTGGAAGGGCTTCTTCTCAAAACAAGGGGCGTATATCTCGTTACCTGGCTAACAAATGTTCTATAGCTAGTCGTATTGACTGTTTCTCTGAGACAAATACAAAAGGCAATAATACAACATTAGTCATCGATGGCAGATGTTTGACATGGACAGTCACCGATCTGAAAATTCTTCAAAATTCCCCAAGCATTTGATGCAGGCCAACCTAACATCATTGTATGGCATTGAGCATTCTAAGTCAGCTGACACATCCCTCAGGAGACAGTCAGGTTCTGCCCAAAGCAGTTCGTTTCATTAGCTCAACCAAAAGAGGACAATACTTTCAAACTGTGCGAACGGCCAGAGAGACATGAATTCCACTTCACCTCTACAAATAGATGATGAAGAAGTCTCTGAAATGCTGGATCAAGCAGTCTTAGCTGATGCAAATAATTCATTACCTATTTATCAGAAGGCAAACGTTTGAAGGGCGAAAATTCTTACACAAAAAAGCAGACCCTTCCAGGTCACGATTTTCGTTTTCAAATTGTGGGCAAACGGAGGAAAATTTCAAAAAACCGCAACATGGGTTTTTTGCAGAATATGCCCAATTGACTTCAGCGAGGAAATTGCTCAAAAATCCAAGTCTGTTTAAGAGATTTTAATGATTCTTCAAATGTCTGTTTTTCCAGAAAACGTTTTTCAAAATTGGGTTTGAATCATTCGACTGAAATGTGACCGAGCTTTACTTCTTTTATATATATATTTTTTACTACGGATCAAGAGGAGTTTTTTCAATTTGAAGCAATCTCACAATGGCGTGCAACCACATATAACATTGCAGTTAAATCGGCGATTTCTGGCTCAGATCCAACGGTTTGCGGGGTATGAAGTAAACGAAGTTTATGGGAGACAGCACCCCCGTAGATGGTTTAGTTGAAACCATTATTTACCAAGATCAACGGCCATGATATATTATGGTACCCCCATTCATTTCGTACAAGCTGCCATCAGCACCCCCCGTAGGTGGTTATCGGTTTTCATAAACCACGGGCGGTTTTGTCAGTTTAATACAAATGCATATTAGTGGGACCCAAAATGCATTATTCTCCCTTTTAAGACTTTCAATTCGATTTTGGGTTTTTTATTATATATTATATATATAATATTCAAACATATATTTTGTAAATTTGAATGATTCCAGCACTTTTAAGAATCAGTTTTATAACTGATCAAAACAGTTAGGAAGTTACATCAAAGGGCTGATATAAAAGCAGAGATAGGAGTAGGATAGGGGGTTCCAAGTTTTGGAAAATCTTGAAGCCAAATTCTGTATTCCAGAATAGCAAATCAATGTAAAAGTATGCAAGTTTCTAGCATTTGTTTATGTTGAAGAGTTCTATCCAGTTTACATATTGTTTTTCGTCTGAATGAAATAAAGTGATTTGAGCTGCGGGTCTTTTTACACTTGCGTATCTAAGAGTTAAAGGCACCTTAATGTGCGCTCCTTTATTTTAACCTTATCTTTACATAATTCTTCTGAGTTTTAAAGTGATAGTTTCTGTTTTAAACGGCATATCAGTTTGAGATTCCTTTCTCATTTTCTTCCACTCAATCATTTCAGCATAAGTGAAATATAGCATTGTATAACATATATGGGTTTGTTGTTTAAGGGGTTATACAATCAATGTTTTAGGAGTTTTTCAATATAGAGACAAAGTATATCAATTTGTGACAGAAGTACATAATGTCTCAAGCACTGATTTCTTTACACAGCAAGAAATTGTTTCTTGGAAGAACAACAAGTATCCCAAAAATAAATGGTAAGTGGAGGGTATGCATTGACTATCAAGATTCGAATAAAGCTACCCTAAAAGATCACTTTCCTTTACCTTTTATAGATCAAGTATTGGATACATTAGCGGGTAAGAAGTATTTCTCATTCTTGGATGGTTTTAGTGGTTACAATTAGATTCAGGTGGCACCTGAAGACCAAGACAAGACCACATTCACCTATCCATGGGGGACTTATGCCTACCGAGTACTTCCTTTTGGATTGTGAAATGCACCTGCAAAATTCTAAAGAGTAGTAATAGAAATGTTTTATGATCTAATACATGATTGCGTAGAGGTATATATGGATGACTTTACAGTTTATGGGAATTCATTTGAAGAAGATTTAGAGAATTTGGAAAAGGTTCTTAAAATATGTAAGGAAGAAAACCTTTCACTAAGTCATGAAAAATGATTTATGATGTTTACTGAAGGGATTGTTTTAGGGCATAATATTTCAGGAGATGGAATTACACTTGACACATCTAAAGTTGAAGTCATCTCCAAATTATCAATTCCAAGTTGTCAAAAGGATGTTAGAAGTTTTCTACGATTCACAGGATATCATAGGATATTTATATAAAATTTCACTGAAATAGCATCCCCACTCTTCAATTTACTTACCAAATATTGTGAATTCAGTTGGAATGTTGATTTCCAATTGGCATTTGAAACTTTAAAAACAAAAATTTCTGAAGCACCCATCTTAAGAGGTCCAAATTGGAAACTACCTTTTCATATTTCATCAGATGCTTCAGATATAGATCTCGGAGCTGTATTAGGAAAAAACGATTTGATACCCTATGATATCTATTACACAAGCAAGAATTTGACTCCCACTGAGTTAAATTACACTCTAACTGAAAAGGAATTATTAGCTGTTGTTCATGCTATCAACAAATTTAGACATTATACTACAGGCTATGAAACCTTTGTTCATACAGATCACTCTGCAATTATATACTTAATGAATAAGTATGTTACTAATGGCAGCACCAAAAGATGGTTATTACTCCTACAAGAATTCGATATCACCATTCTATACTGACCTAGAAAACAAAACACAGTTGCAAATTTCTTGTCTAGAATTCAAATGTCAAAAATGATACTCCAGTTGAGGATAAATTTCTTGATGACTACCTTTTTGCAATAACTACTAAAATCCCTTGGTTTGCAAATATTTCTAATTACTTAGTCATGGGAAAGTTACCATCACACTTGCTTCCTAGAGAGAAAAGAAGAATTATTCAAATAAGTGAAAATTATTCATGGATTAATAAAGAATTGCATAAAATAGGTCCAGATCTCATTATCAGAAGATGTGTTCGAGAATATGAAATGCATGAGATTCTTAAAGAAATTCATGATGAACCCTGTGGTGGACACTTTACTGATAAGAGGACAACCTATAAAATCCTTCATTTAGGATATTATTGGCCATCCATCTTCAAGGATACCAAAGAATATGTCAAAAGGTGTGACAACTGTCAAAGAATGGGGAAACATGTTCCTTCAGATGAAATTCCATTACAACCTCAGGTACTCATCGAACCATTTGAAAAATGGACCTTGGATTTTGTTGGACCAATCAACCCACCATCTAATAAAAATAAATATATTCTGGTATGTACTGACTATGTCACTAAATGGGTAGAAGCTAAAGCACTTCCTTTAGCTAATGAACATTCTATAGTTAAATTTATTTTTGAGGATATCTTCACTTGTTTTGGTGTTCCAAGAGAAATTGCGACAGATCAGGGATCTCATTTTACATCAAATTTGGTAGAAAATATTGTGGAAAATTACAAGATCAAACATAAAAAATCCACTCCTTATCATCCAGAAGCAAATGGTCAAGTAGAGTCTACCAATAAAGTGATTGAAGGAATTCTCACTAAGACTGTACATCTACACAGAAGAGATTAGGCAAAAAGGCTTCCTGAAGCCTTATGGGCCTACATAACTACATGGAGGAATACAAAAGGACATATTCCCTATGAACTTGTTTATGGGAAGCAAGTCATGTTCCCTATATAATTTCAGATTCAAACCTTCAATATGGAAGTCCAATTGGGACTTGATTTATCAAAAGCATGGAAGCATAGATTGGAGCAACTTCATGAGCTTTATGAAATCATGCAAGATGTAGTTCAAAGAACCAGTATAGTCCAGCAACAAAGGTCCAAATGGCATGATAAATATATCAAGGAGAAGAAGTTTCAAGCAGGGGATTGGGTACTTTTGTTCGATTCAAAATTCAAATATTTTCAAGGAAAGTTTTAGACTCATTGGCTTGGGCCTTATGAGATTGAAAAAGTCTTTGACAATGGAGCAGTCATGATAAGAACAATTGATGAAGAAAATGTACCTCTTCTTGTGAATGGACATCGGTTGAAAGCATATCATAAGCCAATTTCAAGACAAGATTTTATCAATATTTTCCAAGATAATACTGATATGAAGTTAGTGAATAAGAATCCTTCTTCTTCACTAACTTAGCTTTTATTTTTCATACATACATACATACATACATATATATATATATATATATAATAAATTGTATAAGTATAAAAACCAATCAATGATTGGCATCCTTATATAGAAAATACAGGATGAAATTAAAAAAAATATGACATCCTATATTGTCCCTTTCTTTTCTACAATAAGTAGTAGTACAGAACTACATTCAATTCTGCATTTAAATTCCATTCCATGGTCACATTCCATTTTTCAGCTCATATTCTGAAGTTACATTCCATTCCATAGTCATATTCCATTTTGTAGCTCATATTCTATTTTGAAGTTACATTCCATTCCATAGTCATATTCCATTCTGCATCTTATATTCCATTTTGCAGAATCTACATAATGCAACCACATCCCATTTTACAGCCACATTCCATTCTACAGTTGATTCCACATTCTACATTTGATTCCATATTATGCAACCACATTCCATTCCATTCTGTAGCTTTGACACATTTATACAACCTACTAAAAACTGATGAGTACAGGAAATTGAGGGACTACATTTGAAGACCACCATGATAAAAGGTACTTGAAGAATCAACACCAAAGAAATGAAAACGAAAGGTTATTTCTAAAGGTAAATTTTCAAAAATTTATTTTAATAGCAAGGTTAAAACATTAGCATGTATAATATGGATAATCATATGCTACCTTGACATGTCATCATTTGATTCAATTGGGACTTCCATCATATCATAGATCAGCCACATCATCCGCATTATGTTTTATAATGATCCACAATAGACTCCCCCATTCATGATTAATGGTCATGACCTATTGACGTGAAATATCCATCTATGTTTCCTTCAAAACCCCAATCCATCTCACGTATTTCTACAAACCCTCGACGTCCTTCATCGTAGTTGTTAGCCAATTCACTTCATAATACGGATAGGATAATTTCGAAGGTTAGACTCTTCATAATAGAAGGCATGGGACTAATAATTAGATCAGAACCGGTGGGACCAAAATATATGGAAGGATATCCTCGATCGTGAGAGATGTTGCGAAGGCTAAATGACTCAAATTCATAGAAAAACTTGATGACTTCCACTGAATACATCACTAAGTCCTTTGCGAGGTCTTTTTGATGGCATAGAAGTTGAAATAGGAGATATCAAGTTCTCTTTAACTGAAGCATTCATAATTGAAGCCACATAACTCCAAAGGGTTGGCGAAAGGTGGTTCAAAAACAAATAATTTCACGACTGAATCATGGAAGGTTATCCTAAAAAAATATAGGTATGGATACTTCTATTTTCATAAAAAGGTATTCCTAGCTCGTACTCAAGAACAAATGGAGGAATATGCTTTTAATTTCGTAGAATTTTATCACTCGTGAAGGTTTTTTTGGCTACATGTATGTATATCATATTCAATTGTTGATTAATTTCTTGGAGGTCGGTGAAATAAATCTTCCCTTATTTTTACTAAATAGCCTAAAAAGAATGTCTAAAAATGTGAAGAAGAGAATATAGTTTATAGACAATACTATGCACCATCATGGGTTAATAGAAATACTTCTTGATTTTCATTTAAACAAGATAGGAGATTCCCGGGAGAATTTTCTTATCAAAAACCATTTCCAAGAAGTACTAGAGCATAATAAAGAAGACAATATTAGAAAAATCAAAAGGAAGAATATTGACACAAACATTGAAGATAGACTTGCATCTCCATTTCAAAAAAAATGATGAAAATTTCATCTTCTCAGAAAAGTGACAAAGAACAAAAAAGCAAGGTAAAGTCAAGACAGAGGTAAAATAGAAAAGAGGGAGCAAGATTACAAGTAGAGAAAACTTAAATCCTCCACGACTAAGAAGGAACTCTAGACTCGAGGTTCTGATGAAGAAAACATTACCATAAGAGACGAGTTTGTAAGTTTAGATGAAGAACCTCCAATACCATCTCCCATCAATATCTCTCCTCCACATAGCCTTGAAAATTATCCTATTCATAATTTTTTAAGGTAGTCCCAACAAAAGATCTTCGAGCATAGAGCCAATACAACAAGAAATATATGATTACATAGTCACCGGAGAAGGGAAATGCAACAATGAATCTAGAAACTCCTATCAATCCACAAGAACCTCTAGTTGATACTCTCAAACATGAAATCTATGAACTAGAGATATTGAATAGGCATATTAAATAGAGAATAAAGCCTTGAAGCGACATAAAAAAATTGGAGAAAGTAATTAGTGATAATACCATTCTCGCACTTAGGATCGTGGTACAAAAAGAACAAGAAGTTAAAAAGAAATAAAAAAATCACTAAATAATACAAATCATTAATGAAAATACAAACTCCTTGTGAAAAAATCCCAGGAGGGAAATCACGTCAAAGAAAAAAAAGAGGAGGAAACTGGATGTGTTTGCAGTATGTTTGAACAAATGCAGTAGGGAGAGGAAAGTTTACATTTTTGGTAAATTGCATGAGGACATGCAATGACTTCTTAGTGGGCATATGGTGAACCTCAGAATTATCCTTTCTCCCGACATCCTTTCTCACCCTTTTTCCTTACTTTATCATAAGTTAATACACTCCAATCAATGATAAATGTCATGTTTTATCTCGGGGAATGCATTTAAATGATTTCTATGTTATATTCTAGTGTTCTTGCTATTCGAATGATTTTTTTTAACTTGGCTATAGAACGTGACCTATTCTACAGACTAATCGTTGGTTTTTGCAGCTACTTTCATTGTTTGACGGGTTCCAAGGAGTAATTAGAGAAACAAGTCGTTAGCGCTCAAATCTACCTCGAGCTGAAATGAGGTAAAACTCAAGGCTACATCAAACCACGCTCGGCCCTCGTAGCTAGCCCTACGAGGACATGAGAGGGCTCTCTCCGTCAATCTCGATAAAATGAGCAATAGGGTACGAGATGAATCTGGAATGGGAACTGATTTTAGGCTAGTAAATGGATAGGGGAGTTTGTTTTAAATTTTTGGGTTTTCGTTGGAGAAATGGGAAAAACAAATTTTGGGTCCGGGATAAGGTCGGACCTTTGCAGAATCTCGAGTTGGGGCAAGGTAGGTGAATGTCTTGATGCTTTTGATTGGATATGTGGATGGATCGAAACGATCAGAGCTGAAAAGGGCAAGGATGAACATGGATCCTTTTCAAACAGATCAAAAACATGAAAAAACTAAATGAATTCAAAGGCGAGCACATGTGAACAATGGATTCAACCTCATTTACTCATTCATTTAATTTAAGAAGCTTGAGTGAGACATGAAATACATTAAACATGAAGAAACTTACAATAGACAGAGATAGAAAACACCATCAAGAACAGAACACCACAAGAATCCCAACAAAAGCCGCAAAAACCTCTCGATCTTTCCTTAGCCAAAATATGAAAAATATGTACAATGGTGCCAAAAGTTTCCCAAGAGTCCAACCTTAGAGAGTCTTAGAAATTACAATATATAGATCACTCTAACCCCTTCCCACACCTCTAGGGGTCGAAATCATTCTTCAGGGATCAGCTTTCAACCAAATTCTAATCGGGGAACTAGAATCTAGGCAGACTAACAACTTGCCTCTAAAAGAGTGGAAACCGATTCATTTACATGATTTTCACTTTTTTTGAGAGTGAATCTTCTAGAATAGGTAAAAATAAGCCAAAGTTACATGCCAAACATAAATTTACATCATGAAAACCCAAAAATTTCATCCACAAGCAAAACTGGTCCCAATCAGCTGAGAAATTCGAAATTTGGAAGTTGAAAATTCGACCCAAAAATTTAAGTGGGTAGCGCCCTTGAGCCAAGTGGGTCGCGCGCCTTTAAGCCTGATTTTGAAGTATCTCCTAGCATCCAAATTGAGCTCATGATAGCTCGTTGGAAAGATCTGGATGTTGGCTATCCAACCCAAGTGGAATTTCTCAATTTGGAGCTCAGCTGCTCCCTCCAAAACTTCATTCTCCCAGAAGTACTTCCCGCTGGTGCAAAAAGGTGGCAGACAAGGTGGTTTTCATGGTGTTTTTTAACTTTTTGACCATCCGTAATCTGATGAAATGCTTCGAAAATGCCTCGAGCATGCATAAATTTCTATGAAAAATCCAAAAATTCAAAGATTTCCTCCAGCAAGTGTCCCAAAAAAAAGTGAGCATATGTGCGCGCTACCCGCTTAATCGAAAACTCGTTTTTAGACCAAAATATTTCGAAATGACAAAAATTTCTCCGAATTTGCTCAAATTTGGAGCGAAGACTCTCCATCATGTATCTTGCCCAGCCAACGAAGCGTCGGCCAAAATCCGGAGTGGATCAGGCCTTTTCCGCCGTTTTAGCGCTTCGCTCAACCTCCTCTTCAGAGTATTCATTCTCGCTTTGCGTACATGCATGCGAGCCCAATAATGACCTTTCATGTGACGAGCATGTCTTTCTTCTATTGGCCTTCGCCACAGTTTCTCAGATGAATTTTCACATGCGTGAGTACGTAACTCTCGATCGACTGGCGTCATATCACCAGTGTCTTCTCGCCAACTCGTCGATCCTCACGGATTCGACGTAGCTCATAAAGTGTGTGCTCATCCTCAAGTTGTTTGTTGCGCTGCTCCGGATAGTTTATCACCCACTCGAGCCTTTTGCAATTTATCTTTCAGTGTGTCATTCTCAGCCCTTTGCTCCCTGGATGATCTCCCTCGCTCGAGCTAGGAGAGCTCGCATCAACATCAATGATCGTGAAATATGTGTCCCGGCCTCCCGATGGGCCCTCATCATGCATGGGCCTCTTGCCCCCTCGTCCCTGGATCTCGTACACTGTGCTGAAGAAGAAGGCGAGACCCCCTTCCACATCATGTGGAGATAATACTCGCTCTGTTGATGGAGTCGGCAAGACCCCTTCCACCCCGGGTGGAGATAATACTCGCCGTGTAGCTGCAAATAAGGCCCTGTGGCCTCGCCGATATGTCATGAACAATGGAGCACTGATATGCTCCACCTCAAGAATGTCCGTCTGGTGTGAAGGCTCTCCTTCATCATGAACTGCCTCGGGAGGTGGCTGTGACGCTGTGAAAAAGTCACAGGAGATGAAATCCTCCCAAGTGATGCCCTGCTGCGCCAACTGATGTAACACTATGATCTTGATCAGAGCGTAATGAAATATACTTCGTCGTCATTTCGTGTTGGGCTCTTCTTCTATACAAAAAATCACCATCCTCTCTATGTTGCGATACATGAAGTACTGAATGTTCATCATACGTACCCTTGTGAAGTGCATCAACAAACGAACATGAGTACGCAAAGAGATGCGTGAATCTGCCCTCGTAATCGAAATACCGAATGATGAGTTTCATCGATGGTGAAAACTCATCCCTCAGGAAACCGAAAGGGAAAAACTCTGCCCAAGTGCCTCATATACCCGGGTTTAATGTATGGCTCATAGTGGAATTTCTCTAAATGTCGACGTTTGTTCCATTCCTCTCCCATATTTGGTATGCAGTGGCTTGAGCAATAGTCAATGGTGACAGAATGAAATCAACCCCGGCAAGATTTACACGGCCATTACGTAAATGAAGAACAAACAGACGAGCTAGTTCACGATGAAGTTGGGTTTGTGAAATCATCTCACAAAATCGAAAACATGACTGATACCAAAAACAATCCATTGCTAGTGGACATGCTTGCAATTGAGCCAAAGAAGTAGGCTCCTCCCTGCGATGTTCACCACCTTTGCCACCTCTGTGAGGCCTCCGTGGCACATTACCCTCTGTTGTGGAATCACTATCCGACCCCTGCTCATAAACCCGACTCGTCTCGACATGGCTTTGAACAAGATATTTGCAATATGGATACTGATATAGATGCGATGAAAGCAAGATTTTAATGTATGTTCAAAACCCAATGAATGTACACACATGTACCCAAGTATCAAAGGAAAACAAAATCATCATGAGGATGGCTCTGCTTTAATGGCATAATAACTATCAACATTTTGATCACAAGTAAGTTTGACAATGAGTACCAAATGCAAATGTGTGGTCAACTTTGTGATGATGGCCAAAATTCACAAAGGAGGAAGCAAAAATAGGACGAGTGTTTTATCAATTGGGGAATAAGAATATCATGACAACGACCATATGAAACAAATGGACATGACAAGATAGCAATTGAATGATGATGACATCGGTGGTATGGTGATGGAGGCTTTATACTAGTCAACATAAGACTCAGTGCAAAAACATGAGAGAGCATAAAAAGCGATGATAAGATGATAACCGAGGGCGTGAGGATTGTGTATACAACGTGCTAGGGCATGAGCATCTCTATCATTCACAAAAGTTTTCAAACCTTCACAAACTGTCCATATATTTTCAAAACCCTTGAGGAATTAATTTGCATGTAAATGTAGGGTTCTCTCCAAGCATGGCCTATTGCCCAACATCAATAATATCATAATCATGCTAAAAATCCATCGAACAATGATTAAAACCTGTTTGCAAGCTTTTGGAGTCAACTTGAATCGAACTGGGCGCAAAAAACGAATTTTTCGGGAGCTCTGTTGTTAAGTGGGTAGCGCCCGCTCAAGTGGGTCGCGCCTCCCAAGTGGGTAGCGCCCGTGTAATTTTGCAATCGGCTGTAGCGCTCAAGTGGGTCGCGCCCCTCAAGTGGGTAGCTCCCGCTCAAGTGGGTCGCGCCCCTCAAACTCTGTCCAGAACTCTGCTAAGCATGATTTCGACCTTCAATCACAAAATTTCGACTTCTGCCTGCGGATTTTTTGCAAATGAATTTGTTTTGCCATGTTTATATATGAAGAAAATATCTCCCCAAATCAGATTTGATCTCCAATTTATTTAAGAACCCACTTTATAATGTTTTTGGCATTTTGACATTTTGGCTATTTAATACAATGCTTTGCTTTGGCTTTTCTGAATTTTGGACTGAAATGCTTGTTGTCTTTTGCAGGGATGCGGCACTGTAGCTTTGGAAAAGATCAGAGGCTTGCACTGAAGCTTCTCATGGTGAAATGGATACAATTGTTACAAAAATGAAATTAAACAATTTCTAGTTCCAAAACATAGTTTTGGACTAGAAATGTTTTCAAATGCTTATGATAATAAAAATATGAAATCAAAACTTGCAGAAACCAACCTCATGGCCTGCGGGCTTTATGACATATATGCAAAAGACTCGAAAACCCTAGACTCTAGGACTAAAAAACTCTTTTAACGAAACCCGACATTAAATGACCATGAATGAAATGACGATGAACTTCAGATAATTTTTGAGGAATTTTTAAATAGCCCTCTGTAGTACAATCATGAGGAAACAAAGGACAAACCGGACCCTCTCGTCAGTCAGTGGCATGCTCCTAGCGAAATGCAACGAAGTGGAACAAGCGAGACACCTAAGAATGAATATGCAAAAAGCGAAATGATCTCTGACGGAGGGCTGTAAGGACCGACTCTAACACAAGCCACATGGGCATCTCCAGAATAATTCACACATGGATTTTTTCCTTTTTTCTTGATCGAAATCGACAGAAAAGGATGCCTAAGATCGTGGTCAAATTAAGGTCAAATGACGTAAGCCGAGAGCAAAAGAACTCTTGATTTTCTTTGACGTAGAAAATCAAGAGTTAACCAGTTAAAATCTAATTCTATGTTTTGGTTAAGATAACCACCTATAGGTGAAATGAGCTCATCACAGTTATGTTTTGTCTTATTTAAATACCAGTTATGCAGAAATTGGAAGGCAGTTGTAATTTCTAAAACACTGTGTATTGTTTTAAACTCTGTTCTTTTCATAATACAAGGATCATGTTTATGGTTCCAGTACCTGCTTAATGTGTATATAATCAACTAGGATCTCAGCCAAATCTGTTGTAGAGGGTCCCTTCACAGGAGGAGGTTTTTTGTTAATTGTTTTAGTCTAATTCTTTACTCTATTTTTTCAATTTCCTGAGTAGATTAATGTTGGGTTGCATTTTTATTTAGTCTCATAGATTTAAATTATGAATGTTTTCTTAGCATCAAATATGGAATAATTGTGTAATATTTGGTTTCCTAAAACATCTCAAGAAGGTAGATTTATCTATTTTCCAATTGGATTAAGTTTGAGGCAATAGAGCTCATAGTTGTTTAGGTTAATTTCATGTTCTGTCATTTACTTTCCTAGATCAAATTCTCAGTTTATTGTATAATAGGATGTTCCTAAATATCAGGCCAAGAAGGTGACTTGTCATACTTCAAAATTGGGTGCTCGAATGTCTAACATATGTAATCATTGAGCCTTTATTTTCATGCTTTTACATTGTTTTCTAGATCAATATCCTCAATCAATTGTATAGCTGGGTGTTCCTAAAGATCAGGCCAAGAAGGTGACTTGTCATACTTCACAATTGGGTGCTTGAATGTCTAACCTATGAAATTATTGAGTTTTTCCATTTACATGCTTTAATTTCTTTCCTAGACTTAAATTTTCAAAACTAAAGTATAATCGGTTGCTTGTACATAATTTCAAGAGGGTGATTCCAACATACTTCCATATTGAATGCTCGAGTAATTGAACATACATTAGTTGTTTTCCTTTGAATTGGTTTTCATATAGAGTAGCATTGAAATTTTATATTTTTGTTATAAGATTCATATCCATGGAATAGGACTAATGTTAAATTAAAAGTCATTAGAATAGACACTCAGTTTTCAAATTAGATTCTAACAAGTCAATAGATTTTGATTCATTTCTATGCAAATTAGTTTAACTTAAGAGCACTTCCTTTTCTTCCTTCTTTTAAAATTAGTTTTACACATTTCAATTTCACTAAATTCATTTTATTCCTTTCATAGTTCTAGATTAGCATTTAGACATAAAGAAAAAAACCCCCAAAACAACATAAAAATAAATAAAACGAAGTAAGAAGAAATTTAACTAAGCGCATATAGTGCACCGCACTTCATCAGTTTACAAACATTGGCTGATAATTTATGTAAGAAATTTAAGAAATTAAATTGACCAAAAAGGTTGCGTGACCAGATATCCTTGTTGAGGGAAAGGATTAATGAAAATAGTCAATTGAACTGGCACAGTATTTGGAGGAGCTGAAGTAGTGGCTTTCTTTCCTCTAGATGTTGTTTGTGCTTCCCAAAACTGTTGCATATGGGGTAAAAGGGGAAAATCATGATTATAATGGCCATGGACACCACAACAAGAACAAGGCTTGTTCGTATCAAGAGGCATGTTCTGCTTGGGTTGATCACCCTATTGCTGGTTGTTAGTGTTAAACTAGTTCCCTAGGGGTGCATTCAATTGGTTACCTTGGCACCCTTGATTACCTTGCGCTGGTTGATTTTGGTTTCATTTCCTCTTTTTCTTGGAATTGGGAGGATTAGTCGCACTCTACTGTGCATACACCTGACTCTGAGGGGGAGGTGGTTGTTGTGGCGGAGCTTGAGAAGACATGGGAGGCTACAATGCAGATGTCGTAGGGGCTGGAGCATCGGGATATGGTAATGATAGAAAGGAGGTTGAGAAACATTGGGATAAATAGGTTGAGCAACAACTGGCCCTGACGTTGGTTGATGCAATGGGGAAAATGTGATTTTTCATGGATACATGTTGCCGGGAGGGGGAGAAGTGCTAGAGGAGGTGGCCCCTCCCTCAGGGAAACCATAACCCATGGGAGGATGAGTATACAGATGTGAAAGAGATCCAACTATACCGTCGACGATGTGAGATGTCCCTGGTGCGTTGGCACCACCAGGTCTAGGAAGATCCAGTAAAACGGTATAAACATAACTAGATTGGGTGCAGATCATGTCATATTTCAATTTGATTTGGAGAGCTTCTTCCTCTTTCTTGGGAAAGTGAGATGCAACATATTTATAAATAGAAGGAAAAAGTGTTCTAAGAAACCAATCCATATAGACACGATCGTCGAATGTAGGAGCTCGACATAAACTCCTCCTTCTACGTCATTCTTGGACATGGTCAGAAAGGCGGGTGGCAAAATTTTGATAGAATGCAGTCAAAAAATCGGTACCAGTATCATATCGGAGAGTTAGCTGGAAGTAGGAAAAAAATGCCTTAGCAAGAGTCGCAAAAGTATAATGTGAGGTGGTAGCCTGTTCAACATACAACTTTGCAGCGTCTCCAATGAACGTACATTGGAATAACTGAAGACGGATGGAGTCATCAGTGATAGAATTGGATGAACATCACATGTGAAAGGATTAGACATGATTAGTAGGGTCATATCTAGTGTTTCCTTCAAACTTAGGGATGTCTGAAGGAAGGTTAGTTGGCATAACATGCCAACCTGGATCGTGGAGTATAGGGTCGTTAATTAAGTGGCTGAAATTCGGGAGGCCTAAACCTGCAATAAAAGGTAGCAAAGGAGTAGTTGGAACGGTTCTGGTAGTGGTTCCACTAGTAGCAAATCCAAAGTTAGGGGTGGGGCTACCACCAGCTTGAGGACCAACACCTGCATTGGCGCTTGATATGGTGAGGGAATGAGGTGGAGGAGAATCGGGTTCAGAATTGGAGGGAGGACCCGATGGACCAGAATTAGAGTCAGTATGGGGACTCAACATAAGACTAACTCGAACTCTATGATTTTGAGTAAGTATTCCTAACGGAAATTGAGGATGAAGGCCTAGGAGTCTCCAAGATAAGTGCCTTGGGGACGCAATGATGGTAAGACACGGATACCCAAAAGATCAAAGAGTAATAAACAAAGGCTCAGAGGGGAAAATAAATTAATTACGATGTTCATGTTTTGGCTTCGCGGTGTAAACCAAGCACTCTTCGCTTTATGTTTGTGTGTGTGCAAGCCGTGTGTTAATTTTAATTAAGCCCATATGGTTTTTTATAAAGAAAAAGGAAAATTTTTGAATAATTGTAAATAAAACTGAAACAATAGTAAAATAAACAACTAAAGATGCATAAATTCAACCCAAAAGAAGGGTTCCAAAACAACTATTCTAAGAGGTGGGAGAAATTGACTCAAAACATAGAAGACAACCAAAGTATCTAATGTCTAAGGGACAGGGCTCTAATGACTAAGATCTACTAGAAAAAGTGCATAAAACAGTAAGAAACCAAAGGGAAAATTGTTGCAAAATGGGAGGCGCAAGGTTAAAACCGTAAGGGAAATAAGGGGAACACCAAGGGAGAGAACAAAAAAAATTAAAGAGGGTATTTTTCATGAAATAATAATCAATCTAAAAGGATCTAAAAGAAGAATAGATTAGACCCTAAATAATGGCTAAAAGCGTTGCAAAATCGCATACTACCTACTCAACTAAACCACTCCTAAAAAGGTAGAAGCATACTGAAACCTTAAGGGGCTTGGTACTACTTCACAAAGAAAAATTGAGCATATTCTCACGTAATACAGGCTGAGACAGAGGTTAGATAACCCTGAACAGTGCTTGCGGAAAACCGTGACAGTTACAGAAAAAATACCTCAAAAAGTTGTTGCTCACAAGTATTGACTTGTTAGCCGTTGAAATCATAGTTTCTGGCCCCATAGGTGCGACCTAAGCTTGAACTCACATGTTCTGGGATGAAAAGTGTGAGCGGTAGTTCCGTGATCCTCCGACGGCAAGTTGCTAAAAAAATTGTCGTCTCTAGCGCAACTGATACTTCTTACCTGTGGAAAACACCCGAAAGTCAGAAAAATTATTGGTTTAGGGCACAAAAGGTAAAAAAAAACATTAATAGACTAAAAATATTTGATGAAAAAACCTAGTTACTGAAACATTTGGTCACGTAGGAACCTGAATAAAACCCTGTGGAGTCGCCAATTGTTAGAATGAATTCTTAACGTGAGTGTACGAAAGGAGATCACTTTCACTGCACATGATAAACAACCCTAACAATAAATATGGTTGTCTAAATTCCTTATATCTGCAATAGATAGTCAAAACAAATACCACAAAAACATAGATTTTCCTAGTAAAAGTAGCTAAACAGTAAAATGAAATAGGAGTTTCTCCAAATATCCAATGGACAAGACAAGATATATAAAGAATTATATGTATTAACACCTAGGAAGGGAACAAAGAATTATGTTACCAGTTCCCCTCAATGGGATGGGTTCTTGGTTTTCCTCAATGCTTCAGATCCAGAAATTTTTCTCGCTCAACGGTGTAGAAAACCCAAGACGTGTTAAACTCTATGGGAGCTTAAGAAGAAAAATAATATTGAAAGTGATCAAAGTATGATAATGACAAAAGGATCCAAGTGTGACCATGATAAAAGGATCAAAGGTAAATAATGAATGGAAAACCCTCCTATTTATAACAAGATATTGAGTTATCCTTGATAATGGTGCATAATAAAATATTATTTACTAAGATCTAGATCTAAATTCTTGGAATATTTTACTATATTTTGTTGGAGGGAAAAGGAATTTAAATTGGTTGAATCCCTTTACTTAGAAATACTAAACAAATAAATGATTTATTTATCATTTCAATGATGGGGTTAAGGAAGAATTTAACAAATAACTATTTATTTCACTATTCCTAAATGATTTAGTCAAATTTAACAAGGAATATTAATTAAATAATGATTTAATTAATTATTCCTATAGAATAATAAGATAAATAATGATTTATCTAATTATTTCTCATTATTTGGGTTAAATATGACTAGGAATATTATTTAAAGAGTATTTTAATGAATTATTCCTAGAGGAAAATGAAGTAAATAAATATTTATTTAATTATTCCTCATGGGTTTCCTGCTTGAACAAAAAATAACTTAATAAAATATGGTTTATTAAACTATTTATTATAGTGAAAGAAATTTTACTATAGAAAAATTGGTCTTACATGGCGTACTTCGATCCATCTAATTGTAAGTGGTTATATGACGAAACATTGGTGTAACAATAGCAATCTCACTGTTCCGTTCGATGATTGGTTGATGGTTATTAGTGTTGATCTACAAATTGTGTTGTGTTGAAGTTTGTTGTATCCAGTGTGAAAATTTATGAAACATGGTTTGCAGTGGTTCTAAGGGTTGGATCCTTCAGTATGGAAGCCAAAGCTTCCTGCTAGTAGGAGCTGGTGATCAGTAAAGGGGTTTTTAGCTCCCTTCTAGTAGTGGCTCGTAAACAATATGAGGGGGTTGGAGCTCCCTTCCAGTAGCAACTGGAGAATGAGAGAAGGTTTTATTCTTATGCCTGTGTGTTGGTATGAGTCTGCGCCTGTACAAAATTTTAAGAAGTTTTATATATAATACATATTTAAGATAGAGACGAAAATAATGGTGGTTTTCTCCCGACCTGGGTTTCCACCTTAAATCTTGGTGTTCATGTGTGTTGCCTTTGTGTGATGATTTATTCTGTTATTACTGCACATGTTTACTGCTTAACTAAATGTCCAATACGTAACTGATGAACTGTGCTAAGTAAAGTTTCTGAATATTTATCTGAAAATTAAGTACTCTGGGTATACACATGTTTCCTTAAAGAAAGTCACACACATACACTAGTTGGACTAATTAAAGTTGTGTGTAGAAATCAGTAAAGAAAAGATTGTGTGTATTGTTAATACTAATTCACCCCCCCTCCCCCTTCTTATTATTTTTCGCAACAATTAGAATAAGAGAAGGTCCTTCTCAAGAAGCTTGATTGCTAGAAGTAAGATCTACCAATATGAGAAATTAAGATGGAACAACATCTATCAGACCACCAATATTCAATGGAAACAATTAAAAATTTTGGAAGACAAGAACATGATCCTATATTCAGTCTCTTGGAGTAGATGTTTGGGCAATTATTGAAGGCGGTTACCAATATCCAGCTACAGTTCCCATAGATCCAATAGCAAGGAAGAACTATGAAACCAATGCAAAAGTTGTCAATGCATTATTTGGAAACTTGACTAAATCAGAATGTTTCAAGGTCATGCAGTTAAATAAAACAAAGGAAATATGGGACAAAATCATTCTAAGCTATGAAGGCGATTCCAAGGTAAAAAGTGCTAAACTCCAATATCTCGCGATTCAATATGAAAATCTCAGAATGCATAATGATGAAAGTATTACTAGTTTCTTTCTCCGTCTAGATGAGATCGTAAATCGCATGAGAAATTTGGGTGAAAACATAAGAGATACAAATTTAGTATAGAAAATATTAAGATCTCTAACTCCTTAATTCGAGTCAAAAGTGTCTGCTATTGAAGAGAAGTAGGATATGCAACCTTTATTGTTGTTCAACTTCATAGGATCCTGTCTGCTTTTGAAATGAGAAAATGAGGTTTGTCTGAAGTCAAAGAAGTCGCATTTAGAGCTACTACAAAGGAAAGGAAAAGGAAGAACAATCAGGGTATGTATCAGAAGAAGATGAGGTAAATTTTATAAAGAAACTTCAACTTGGCACTGGAAGGTTCAGAGGTAAGCTTCATTTCAAATGTTTTGCTTGTGGAAGAGTGGGTCATTATGCTACTAAATGTCCTCATAACGATAATCATGATAAGCATTAGGGGAATTTTGAGGTCTAAAATGGGCCTCCTAAGAAAAATGTACAACAAAAATAAAATTTATAAGAACCAATAGGATTCAAGATGATGATTTCAACCATGGGGGATGATTCACCTTTTTTTAAGTAAAAGGATTAAAATATTAAAAAATAATAAAATAATAAAACTACTATTTCAACTCATATTTTTAACTTATCTCTCACAGTTTTTACTCAAATTTCGAGCGGGAGTACTGGTTGAATGTAAAATTTTATTTCTCATCCAAGGAGTACCCATGTTGCCTACTTTCGATGGACCCTGCTACACGAAAAATGAGAAATACATAAAAAAACGTGATTACAATAACATGTTTCATGTATTTTTCATTTTTCATGTAGTAGGACCCATTGAAAGTATGCAAAATGGGTACTCCTTGGATGAGGAATTACATTTTGCATCCAGTGAGTACTCCCGCTCGAAATTTGAGTAAAAAATTTGGGAGATAAGTTGAAAATATGAGTTGAAAAAGTAGTTTTTTCTTTTTTTCCTTCTAAAATTTGATGAAGTAATCAAATCTGATTTTATTATTTCCACTATTATTTTATAATTTCCTTAGGAGGCCCATTTTAGACCTCAAAATTCCCCTAATGGGAAGGGATTTAGCAAAAGGTAATAGGAGATTATTTGTCAATAGAAAAAGCTACTATACTCATGAAGATAGTGATGGCTTGTCAAATAGTGAAGAAGGAGAATCAGATCAAGATCTTACACTTCTCATGGAATTTGAAAAAGACACTAGTGAGGCTAAAGATACTTTTATGGATTCTTTAGAAGAAAATTATTTTCTTTAATAAATCACTCAACTCAAAATATGCTTGGAAAAAAACAAAATAGCCATAGATACTCTAAAGAATCAACTCATAGGAAAGGAAATGCACAATGTGAAATTAGAATGTGAAGTAGTAAGTCTAAGAAAGGAACTTGAGAAAGTAAAAACTATAAATATTAGTTTGCTAAAGCATATGAAACCTTAGATGAAATTATCAAGGTCCAACGCTCTCCTCTCGTGAAGACAGGTCTTGGATATATTGGTGAATCTTCTCAGTCAGAAAAAATCCTCGGCTACAAGCTCTCTAAATGAAGAAAAAACCAGCCAGCAAAGTTTCATGACTCACCAAAATAAAAAGGACAATGCTTAGGTAAATAATAATAATTTGAATTCAAGAATGAACAATAACAAAAGTATCAGTCAAAAGGTAAACAACACTAGAAGGTTCTATGATCCCAGAAATTTCTTCTTTAATGGAAAATGTTTCTCATGTCAAAATTTTGGTCCAATGCTGCTCAATGTGTTGCATACAAAACCATCGTGACCAGAGAAGAAAGAAAGAAAATAAATGAGAAAGGAATAAAGAAGAATACTTATAACAAATTTTATCCTCTTTAAGACGAAATTGTATGTTCATTTTGCAATAACTTTGGACATGAGGAATTTGAATGCAGGAGAAAACTATAGCCAAAAGAACAAATATCCACAAGTTCTAAGGTATGGATAAGGAAGGACTTACAATTCGAATGCTATGGCATAACTTTATATGCATAAGGAGAAGAAAATAA
>CM076573.1:15765820-15836366 GCA_034641835.2 Pinus albicaulis
TATAACAAACCAGTTTCTTTGACAGAAATTGTTTCTTGAACAACACCCACCATGGCTAAAAATGATATGAAATGAATATTTCCTCCAATTATTCCCTCCAAGTGCAAGATAGCAAAGTGTACATTATGAGAAAATGGAAGGTACAAGTGGCGATCTCTTTGTTGCTCAATGGCCTCCTCAAGGTAGGAGTGATGATGAACATGGGGAATATTATTCCCAATGAGTGAGCCAATCTAGTTAGCTCAAAAATATCCATACCCATGTTGTCATCCAAATGAAGTGAGCCAATCTAGTTAGCTCAAAAATATCCTCAACCCCTAATTCATACAATGTTTTGGGGCTACATGGAGAGATTGGATCCTCCCACCCAAGTGGTTTCTCTCTCTATCTATGATAAGTATGGGGCTATTTCTGCATTTGGGCTAAAGTATTATGGCATTCAAGAGTGGCCCAAGCTACCCCACCAAAAAAATGAACCATGAAGTGCCTCCTCCAAAAACTCAAGTTCTCCAAATGGCTTCTCCCACATGAATAAAAGAGATGTAGTTTGACAATCATGGACTGCCCATTGCTTCTCCTAAAACATGCATCATGCAAAGTAGGGATAATTATACTCCCAATTGACATCTTCAACTCATAGCCCACTCTCCAAATAAAGCTCCCCGTGAACATAAACATATCAGCAATACATGGAAGCAGAATATAATGAAAGCAAGTTGCCTAATGACAACCGAAGAGTGAATCATAGTTCCTTTCATGGAACCATCGCAGTGCATCCTTGGCTTGCATCAAATAAAACAAGAACAAGTGCTCTTCCAACCACTTTTTTTCTGCAACAATCATATTACAAAATATAAACTTGAAAGTACAAAGTGGTGTCAATGGTGCACACCAAAAGTCATGTGGCTTCCCCCACAAACCACCATTAAGGTAGCCAAAATAAATACTACAAGTAGCTGCAAGTACATCATCATACATCATACAAGAAGGAACAATCTTCCTTGATACATCATGTTGCTCAAACAGGGAAAAGAAGTACAATACAAAATGTGAAATTATACCTCCTCCATCATGTACTTGAGACCTTGAGCTGAAATGGCTCAACTGGAATTTCTCCCTCACCTCCAATGAGTAGGGAAGTGGTTGTGACCTCTTCTTCATCATCATCCAGGCTATGCATCTCTCCATATGCTGAAATATGTCATGCTGGATACCCTCCCAAGTGAACTCCTCCATCAAATGGAAATATGCATCAAAGTGCAAGGAAGAGAAATTCTCATGCTCTGCATGTAGTAATTTCTCCTTGAGACTAGAAGTCCTAGTCAAGAAGATTCTGCCATAACAATAGATGAACACATCATCCACCATGTATCTGTCATCTCCATTCAGGTCATCAAGGATCATGCATGCACCTAGATCCTTGGAGTACTCTACCAAAAGTTGAGATCTCCAATAGGGATCAATCCTCCTAAGAGACAGCGCTGGTGATCTAGCATATGAAGCTCTCCTCAAGCTTCTACCTGCTAATTTTACATCCCCCATGCCAAAGTCATCCTCCAAACTCATCACCTCCTTGGAATCCTAGAATGGTGAGCCAAGAGGCAAGATGTCTCTCACCAAATCTAGATCTGGTGACCTCCCAGGTGGAATGCCTCCATGTAATGAGACATCAAAATCTGAAGTGGACTGCATGTATGAGTGGACTGATTTGTCCCTCTCTTCTCTGCACAGTGCAGTCTCCTTCCTTTGGGCAGAAAATTTCTGAAATAGACAAGAGTGAATTCTCATCATCCCCTCAAGATGATCCTTCTGCTCTTCTTCTTCTAATGGTACAGCTTTGGTATTCCTTCTCTGCTCATCCTCTTCATCAATATGTAAGAATGCCTCATCATCAATGAGAGACACTGGATCTTGGTCATCTCTTGAAGGAGGTACCTCCATGTCATCACAAGTGGAAGAGGGCCCTTCATAAGGTGGGGATATTGCCCTTATAAAGCCATCATACATGTTCTTATCCCCTTTAGAAATAAGGAGAGGAGTTGGTTGCATGGTCTCCTCCAATGCATGCAAAGTGTTTGATGTTTTGATACATGATGGTTCACATTGGTTCATTAAATTTCTTCATCAATCCCTTAGTGAATTCATCATATGATTTTACATTTGCATGATAAAAATAAATATAATTTTGAAACCACCCATCGTGAGCCATACCTTTGAGTTGTAGCGTTGCTACTCCAATGGCCTCATCTTCTTCCTCCATTCTCCTTGCAGTGAATGTGGGCGATGAACTACGCCGTGGATCTACGTGTGTGGCTGAAGGCTTACACCCCTCATGACGATAGCTAGGGCTTGCTTCATCTCCAAACCCTTTTAGAAATCTTCTTCCATCTTCCCTTTCTATCTCCTTGATATTTTATGTGATAGCCTCCATAGTTTGAAAAAGGAGCAGGGAGATCTCCTCTTCCGTCATTCTTCGTCCTCCTCTTTCTCTTGACAATAAAGGAGGCATGTTCCCATGCTATAGATAATATTGTGTGGCTGAATGCTCACATACATTGTAATGAATTCTGGGGCTTTTAAGATCATATGGATCTGCATGAACTCCCTTCTTCATTCCCCTGATTTCTCCTTTTAGTACATGAAGAGTTTCTGAAAACTCTTCTCTCTGCAGTCTTCTAGAAAAGGGGTTTAGGCCCTTCTCCTCTGTGAATTCAGTGTAACCATACTACTCCATCATATTTTTCTTACTCCTTATCTTTATCTTCTGAAATATTGATCTCACAGGCTATGCCAAAGATCATGCTCCAATACCACTGTAATATTCCAAAACTGGAATTGTCTGCAACAAATAGAATACCTTAAGGTATTCTAGAGTTGGAGAGGAAACTATATGTCTGATGACAGATTTAAAACCACTTATCCTTCAATATTATATGCAACAATAACTTTATAAAGTGATTTATAAGCCAAAAAGTGGGGAAAAGCAGTTATTTCAGCCCTAAAACTCTTAATTTTAGAGATGTACATAACAATAAGCAAGGGAGACGGTTGGATATGATATATTAGGATAATAGGAGTCTACATATCTAATTTCAGCTCAAAAAAATGCTCCTATATAAGCTACACATTTCCTCCATTCCCGACTAGGCTAGAAAACCCTGATTTCCCATGACTTAATGTATGCAGAAATTTACTGAAGCTCAGGAAGCGTGATTTTCTGAAGGTATTAGTTTTAATAGGTCAATAACCTCATGAAATCAATTACACCACACTACTCATACAATATAAGAGAGAAAATGAAGAATTTTATGAAAAAATCCCTCTAAAAGAGGTGCTGCAACAATTGTATTTCACTGTAAAACCTTGACAGCATTATTTTCTAAAGCATACATCAACTGTAGGTTAAAAATAAGATCTAGTATATATCAATGTACAAATTATTAGATATATATGAGATATATGCACTAGATTGTCCCTATTTTACAAACCCCTTGGGGTTTTCAACAAATTATGAAGCATATGGAGTAGATCTAAAATCTTATGTAGTAGATCTGCAGATTTCTGTAGAATTTATGAAGTAAATACATGTATGAAAATATCAGATCTGGAAGGTAAATGGATTGGTTTTTCAATCCATGGATCACCACAGTGAGGGAAGATTACCAACACCGGAGATCTCTCTCCCAAGAGATAGTTGAATCACCCTGCAACTTCTTCTTTGCAGATTGCGCAGTTCAGGAAGGGTAACTATGTATTAAGCTCTATAATATGATATGACCTGATGCCAAGATCTGAAATTGTTCTCCAACGGGAGAGGCACTCTTCCAGGAGGTTAAAAAAAACACTCCATGAGAAGGGACTCCCCAAAAAAATCTAGATCTGAATAGATCTAGAGCTCCACTTGCTGCAGCTTACAAAAGAAATCAAACCCTCAACAGGATGTTCATTGCAGTTGGAAGTAGAACCTTGGCCAATTTCCGGATAGTGGATGAGAATTGAAAAACTCTTCCAAGAGATACTCTATGGAAAGAGGTGGGATTCCCGCCCGAGAACACCCAGTGCTAAGCAGCACTATTCTCAGGCTAAACAGCCTAGAGAATTTGAATTAGTCTAAGGAGACTAATTTCTAAATATCTTGAACAACCTTTTCTTGCTGCTCTCCTCTTTCTTTTATAGGATGAAAGTCTTGCAAAACCCTAAACCATCTCAAAGGTTTAGCTCCTTTCACATGTGCATCCTCCTTCTAGATCTGTGCTGGGTATTTAGGAGGTACATTGCACTTAGACGGCGCTGTAGATAAGGTCTTTTTGACCTATTCAACTGTCACAAACCTTTTTCGCACATAAGGGGTTTCATCAAAATAGCCCTGATTTAGCCTTGCTCACATTGGGCATTGATTTATTACATATTTTTTAGTATTTTATTGATCCTCCCTTACAATCTTATTCATGAACATGAAAATAAAAATGAAATTGAATATTCCTATTAGCTTGGGCTAATTAGGAATATTACATCGAATGAGTACAAGTCTTTGTAAGGTTTAGTTATTTCTAGGCCTAATCTCTCCATCACAACTTTAGGCATGAGGTTGTGGGAGGCACAGGAGTCTAGCATGGTATTGTGCAATATTGTTTCATGTATGTTTAGGCTGATACAGAAAGAAGGGATAGCTCCTTCTTAATACTTTCCCTCAACCTCAGGACCAAACAATAACTCAGGCTTGTCATCAGTTAAATTCAGAGTGTCACTATCATTTCCTAAGTTCAATACTTTCAACACATGGGGCCTATACACTTCTTGAGTTACCAGTTCAGTGAGAGGTATGGTTATTTTGATTTTATCAATCTCTCCCTCAAAGCTGAAAGGTATTTTTTTTTTGGGAATATTTACATCAATATTATCAGCCATGAACTTTTCTACATTTTTAATTTGCTGATTCTAGTGTGGGGCTTTAGATAATAGAATTTTTTCAGGGCCACTAGTGGATGTACTAGGGAAACTTGGGTCACTATTTTGCCAGCTGATTTTTTCTTTGTTTGGATCAGTTTTCTTAACAATAGTGTTGACATTGTCTGTTGTCTTCTTAGAAGTGTTTTTTGTAGTTTTCCTAATAGCAATGTCTATTTGGTTTTTCTTGGAGGCTTCTTGGTTCTTTTTGCTCCTAAGGTCATATTGCCTATGGACTTCCATGATGGAATTTTCAAATCCCAATTGATAGTCTTCAGACTCCTCATAGTTTGTTTGAGTTTGATCTGTTAGTCATCCATAATTTTCACTATCTAAAGATGACTAAGTATCTGTTCTATACTTTTAGAAACAAAGTTCATGAACATTGTGAGTTCTAAAAATCTCACAGCCTTCATTATCCTTAGGATAATTTTTTCACTATTTCATCATTTTGTCATGCCAAGCTCAGCTCACCCATCCCAGAAGACCCATCATGGGATCATGCCACTCATTATCACTATGTTTCGCCACCTTTGGCCTCAGTCCTCTATTTTTGTTTTGCCTAAACTCCTCCATTGCCTATCTAGGGTTTTTAAGGGCATTTTTCTTGGTTTCATGATCTCCATGATCAAATAATCAACAAGGCTTATATCTTGATGCTCTTACATCTACTCCTATCCTTAAAATACCTCCATAAACACTTCCCATCACTCCTATCCCTCAGAATCATCATTTTTCTACAAAACCTAGTCTATTGCCACAATTTGACACTTTTTGAGACTAGGCCTATGTTTTGACCTTTTGGACCCCTTCCCCTCACTCACTTCTTGAAATTCCACTTTCCCCTACTCCCTAAAATCTATCCCTATGCCCAAAAATTTCCCCCAGAATTTAGAAAACCCTTAACCCCTTCATTCCCCTCCCTCTGCAAGGCAATCCTAAGTCCTCACACCAAACCCTAATTTCCTCTTCCAACTAAGCTAGGGATTGACATAAAAGGGAGGCACAAGACCAAAGGATTAATTTGATAGAACATGTTAGTAATAATAAGTCTATACCAGCTCATAAAAATCATGCCTCCATAATTTTCCAAGAATTCATTCCAAGAGACAAGCCATGTGTCACACCTAGGGCTAGTTTTTCTTCAAATTGTGTTTCAAAACAAACAGAGATGAATTTTTTGTCCATAATATGGCCAAGAAGAAAAAACTCCTTAAGTTTTTACACAGGTATCTTGGTTTGAGATCAATGTCAAAAATACAGATGTCACGGGACAAATTCTACACTTCTGGAGTGACCCTGGGAAAATCCGTTTTTCTCACAGCTGGAGTATCCAAATGACTTTATTAATAAGTAAAATGACAACTATACTTTCGGATCTTTCCAATGAGCTATCATGAGCTTAATTTGGAGCTGTGGAAGGCCTCCAAAATTTGTCTGCACCAACACTTTGCATTTCTGCACCAGCACTCAACACTTTTCGACCAGTTATGGGAAAATAAAATTTTGACAAAGAAAATAAACTTCAATAAAGAAAAAAATTATATATTTGAAAATTATACCAGTCAATATTTTCAACTATCTATCATGAAGCTCATTCTGACACCGGGAAGGCCTCAAAATGCCCTCTTAAAAATGGCATTACGCACAGGAGAAGTTTTTATGTTTTTGAAATTTTGAGGCCCTAGGAGCGCAGCACCCTAGGCGCTACGCTCTTTTTGGGGGCATCCTTGTCTGCTAAAGTTTACATTTTTTGGTTTTTTATGTCTCCAGTAGTCTGCCCAAAACATTTCAGATCATTTGGAGCATTTTTTCCCCCTCAAAAGGTCACAAAACACCTCAAAAATGACCTTTCTGCCTCCTTTTTAGGCCTGGCGCTGCGCGTTGAGCAGTCATGGGAGATTAGATTTTTGAGCAGGTATATGGAATCCACTTAGAACAAATCAAGTATTTATGGAAATTATACTCTTCAAGATTTCCAACGAGCCATCACGAGACTGAATATGATGCCGGGAAGTGGTCCAAAACTTGGTTTCAAAACAACCTATTTTCTGCAAAAGTGGGGCTGCGCCCCTAGACTGTCTTTTGCCAAAAAGTCAACAAAACACACAAATTTATGGCAAGATGATTTTTTAATATTTTCTTTGGAAAATCACTCCATATTTGATTGGGGAGTTATGTTATGATATTTTTCATTTATTTTATTATCTCTTATGTGTCTTGGGCCTTACATGGTCATTAAGCACATTTATGACATTTATGGCCAAATTAGGGTTTTTGGAAGCCTCTTAGGGTTTCCACCTCCTCATTTGCTCCATAAATAGAGCATGAGGCTCTTGTATATTTTTTTGGATGTTGATGACTTATGCTGAAGTAATACATAGTCCCTTGAAGCCTTTGATGAGAAGTTGATGTCTTGGAGCTTATGCATGATCTGATTCACTTGTTGATGGAGAAGGACTGTTTGCAGGATCCATAGGCTTGGTTGATGGTGAATTTTTCTCTTGTTAATGTTTTCTAAGTTTCTCATATGTTTTCCATCCATCTATGTTGCAGTAGGACAAAAAATTTAGACTAAGATATGCTTGTTGATGGCACCTTAGATCTGTTTGTTTCCTTCACTGCCTAAATGTTTTCTTCTGCTTAAGACATGTTAGAGAATTCATCTCTTGCTCTCTAATAAGTTTTTGGATTGTCTATTTTCTTGAATGATTTAGATCAGTTAGTATCAATTATGATTTATGGCTAGCCCTGCATATTTTTACCTCTGAAGTACTATGTTCTTGAAATCATATATTGAAGAATCTTTGCCTATAGTTTGTCAAAGAAGTCTGTCTTAACCATGCTCTTTGCCTTACTTAGCTAAAATTGTCTCAAGGAACTCTCATAGTTGTCACTGTGGATGCTAGGGTTTGTCTCTTCTTCTATGGTTATAGTTACTTGTGCAACTTAAATGTTTTTCCTGCTCTTGATGATAAAACCCATGAAAGATTAAATGAGATTTTGCCTTTCTATGTTTTATCTAAATGTTGTCTTGGTTGATTATCTACTCTCAGTCTGAAATAAAATGGATTAGGTGTTGCTTAAGCCTTTGACTCTCTTTCTATGCTTATAAATATTCTAAATCCCTCAGTTTACAAGTATATAAAGGATTCTATTTCTGCCCTTTATTAGCATGTTGTTCTCAAGTTTAATTTCCATCTCATGATCCTTCACAACCTTAAAGATCCACCAACCAAGTTAAATTTCCCTACAAATGCTCTTGAAACCATTGATGAAATCATTCATGACCTTGTTTGACTCCATTTCCCGATGACTTAACAATCCTCCTTGCTTTCTATCTAAACCCATCTGAGCATCATACCCAACCAAAAACAATCAAAATACCCTGCACTTAACATCTAGCCTAAAATCAACCCCAATCAGCAAAAAAGTTCACATCTTTGCACCTACTAGAGAGATCCCTCTCCGAATCCAGGAAGGCTAGGTCCTAGGATTCCAAGGCTTGGTTTGATGTTACCCTATGCCTTTGTATCTCAATCAATCTAGAAAATTATGGGGAGCTAACATGATCAAAGGCAAAGACACCTTGTTCTTCTTCAATGAGAAAAACATCACCTTCATTGTCAAAACCTATCAGGTTTACATGGATTTCTTCAAGTTCTTCGGTCTCTCTCCCCTCTTCATCTACATAATTATCATGGAAGGGTGGCCTAATTTGTTGATCATTGTCTCTTGGACTCTTTTGGGGTCTCTTCTGAAGTTTTTATTTCTATTTTTGTTTTGGGAATTGGCTTTTTTTTCCCTAGGAGGCATTCTTTCATTTAGGCTTAATCTCTCCATCATTTCTCCATGGTTCTAACTAGGTTGTCAATCTTGGAATCAGATGAGGAGGTTGAGGGCGTGGTTTCATCCTTGTATGTTACTCTCTTTTCTGATCTCAGCCTAGCTCTCTTTTCAATCAGGTTGACCTCTACACTTATAGCTCCCTTTTGCATGTCTTCTAAAGTTAGGGTCTCTCTTTCTCTCAGCTGATAGGCCATGTCTGGGTCAAAACCCTCCAGAAATTAAGTAAAGGCTAGGCCTAGTGGAGGCTTCATGTTGGGTGGGAGTGCATTGTAAGCACTATTGAACCTAGTGCAGTAGTCTTGGACACTTTCCCCTGCATTTCTCTTAAGGTTTCCATATTCTGAGAGGATTTGGAGAGGGTTTTTCTTAATCTCCCACTTGTTTATGAAAGTTTGGTAAAGGGTAGGGAGATCATGTATGTTGTTGGGAGTAAAATTTTTAAACCATTTTTTAGCTTCCCCTCCTAGACTTTGGGCAAACATCCTCATTTGCATGGTTTCATCTTCCAACTCTAGATATTCAAAGGAATCATTCATTCTGAATACATGTTGTTGGGCAGTGGTAGATTCAAATCCTGTGAAATGAGGTATATTGGACTGGTAGTCATTTGAAAAAGGTACTAGAGGTTGTGGTAAAAACAAGGGGGCATACCAAGCTTCCATGATAGGAGATAATGGTGGATTTACAAGAGGAGGGTTTGTGAAAGGAGGTGTGGGATGAAGTGGAGTGGTTTTCACAGCGGTGTTATGGATGGTGTGGTGGAAGTACTTAGACCAGGAAACTAATTCGGAGCAGATTTGGGATGGAAAGAGCTGAAGTGATGAAGAAGCTGAAAGTCGGGAGGAGTGGAAGGAGAGGCTTATATACTATAACTTTGTTGCAAATCTATGGGCTCAAGGTCATTTTGTTCAATCTCACTGTGTGACTTGGTTCTGAATAAGTTATTTGTATGGTGCAAATCAAACTTGGGATCTTGCAAAGTTGTAATATGTTCAAGGACATAGCTTTCTCTATGAATGGTCCTAAAAATAGTTAAGTTTTTAGTTTTATAATTTTTCCACAAAATATTTTTCTGGGTCATCAACTATGGTAGGAGGATTTGGGTCCAAATGCGAAATGGTACGGATCCTTTGTGAAGCCAGATTTCAAACTCAAAATTTAGAGAGGCTGAAATTTTAGGACTGTTTTCAGAAGGCTGGCCTCTCTTAGTACTTGGTAAACTCACACAGTATGTGAGTAGGCTTCTAAACTTCTCAGGATGAGTTGACACAATCCCATGGAGTCTAATGAGAACTAGTGAAGTAATAGGCCTATTGGAGGCTAGCGGAGTCGCCAAGTGGATATTTTTAGTTGTTTTAAAGGCATATGTGTATGGTCCACCACCAATAACTGACAAAAAACCAATCTAGGGATGTTTTTGGAGTTTTCTGAGTTCCTTTATGTAGCCCTAAGGTTTTTATGAGTGTCTTCTAACTATGTCATCATTTTTCTAGGATGGTGATACAATCAGGTTCTACTCTTTGGCTGATAGTTTGAGTTTTGTATGATTTGATAAGGGTTTCTAAATTCCTAAGGGATACATATATTGTCACTGACTCAAAGGTCCCATCATGATCACCATTTTTTTAGTGACAGTGATGAGGTGGTTACAAATCACAGGATTTTCAAAGTCTAACTGAGGGTCTAATGAGTCTGTAAGTGATATGTAGACTACTATGTACTCAGTCCCATCGTGATCACCATTATGTTAGTGTCCCGTGATTTTGCAGATTGGTAGAACAAATGCACAGGGTAACATTAGACCAGTATTTAGAGTCCTAGGACCTAGCCTTCTTGGACTCAGAGAGGGCTCTCTCTATTGTATGCAAAGGATGTGAAATTGTTTACTTTAGATGGTTTTTTTTAGGCTAGTTGTTAAGTGTAGGGTTTGTTGTTTGTTTTGGTTGGGTAAGATGAACAAGTAAAATAGGTGGAGTGAGAGGTCTTCAAATAATTTGGATATGGAGTCAATGAAAGTCATGGATATCTCAAAAATGAGTTAGAGTGTATCACAGGGAAAATATAGTGTGGTCAATGAATCTTTAAGGTTTATGTGTGAAGTGAAATGGACATTAAGTTGGTGAATAAGGTAGGGAAAAGGGAAATGAATAATACTTTTTCAAACATCCATAAACAAGGTCTCAAATATTGATAAGCAAAAGATAATAACTATGAGATAGGGCAAACCATTAACTCAATGACAATGCTTAAAAAAATAAACATTCAAGACAAATATTCCAATGAAATATAGAAGGCGAGAAACTCATTTAACTTCTAGTGATTTCACCTTCAAGGTTTGAAAACATATAAGATAAAAAATAAATTTAATAAATGAAGAGGGAACGCCTAAACATCATTTGATCAAGCTACAAATAACTTTGAGGAAAACTTCTCAAGCATGGACAAAGGGCATGATCAAAACATGGCCTCTTTGGATAAACCTAGTGAGTAATACTTCAAAGAGAGATTCCAAAATAGAGTTTAAATAGCATCAAATAGGCAGGGATAACTATAAAACATATTTGAAAACTACTATATTGAACCATTCATGGAATAAAAAATATTAGGGGGTCTAAGGAGCAATCCAGAATTCCTTAAAATGTCCTAGCAGAGGAAAACATAAAGATAGTAGTAAACAGGAAGGACTAAGGTGCCTCAAACAACATTTCTTAGCCTATAATTTTCTGATCTACTGCAGCATAGAAGGATGGACACTATGATAAACAAGAAAACATGAACAAATTAGAGACACATCACCATTAACAAAGCTCAGGGATCTTGCAAGCAAGCCTTCATCATCATCAATCAAAGCAAATCATTCACCAACTCTACAACACCAAATTGCTCTTCAACCTCAAAAAACCATGTATTGCTCTCAAATCTCATCAAATGCCAACATTCAAAATGATCCAAATTTATGCAAGAACACACAAGAATATAGAAATAACCATAAACATAGAGATACAATGGAAATAATGTGTCATTTCATTAATATCAAATAACATAAATATGCTTACAGACATAATGGAGATAAAATAGCTAAGATGTTGATAGCGAATCTCTGAGAAGAGATGTGGTGGCTACAAACCTCTGAACTATGTTACAATGAGGCTCGAGGGCCTATTTATTATGGAGAAACAATGGAGAACTCTAAATGTCCAAAAACCTAACCCTAGGAGATGAAGCGCCAAAACTATGGGCCCCATTTGGGTAAATTGGTGTTTCAACTTCCCGGTGACGTAACTTTGGCATACTATATTTGTTTGACGCACATGATACATCATTAGAAAGATCTATCCAAGGACTAAAAATGTTGCCAAAAATATTGATTCCTAAATGGGATCATATTTAGAGGAACAATGCCCAAAAAATGTCGTTTAGGGCCTCAAAATGGCTCAAGAAGTTCAGGACCCAAAAAACTTCTAAAAATAGTAAGTTGTGCCGAAACTAAAAAAATAAAAGAGACAATGGTGGGGCCCCAAGTGGAATAGGCTGGTGACTACCAATATCCACCTGGATCTTAAGGCCCCAAAACGGCTCCGGGAGTGCAGGACCCAAAAACCTACTAAAAATAGTAAGTGGTGCTGAATGTGAAAAGCTACAAGAATTGATGGTGTGGATCCAAATGGAATAGATGGGTGGCCACCGATATCCACCTGAATCACACAATGAAGCCCTCATGCTCTATTTAACTCATAAAAGGAGGGCAAAAACCCTAGATAGTGTTGGAAAATGTCAAAATCACTCATAAATGTCATTATGCCTAAGAGACCATGCAAGGCCCAAGGCACAAAATATCTCATGAAATAAATGCTAAAATAACTTCTTGCACCTAATTTCAGAGTGATTTGCCTCAAAAAAAACTAAAATATGATTTTACAATAAATGAGTGTGTTTTGTTTATTTTTGACCAAAAACACACTACACATTCGATAAGCGCAGTGCCACCTCAGGCAGAAAATAAGTCTTGTTGCAGCCAAGTTTTGGACCCCTTCCCGATGTTAGATTTTGCTCCGTGATGGCTCGTTGGAAAGCCTGATGAGTCTAATTTACAAATATTCCTTTTTTTTTCCTGATCCAGCTCATGTAACCTGTTCAAAGTTTAAAAATCCTAACACTTCTTTGAGCGCAGCGCCAAGCCTCAAAGGGAGGCAGAATGGTGAAAAATGAGGGGTTGTTTGACCTTTGAGGGGTAAAAAATGCTCCAATTGCTCTAAAATTTTGTGAGAATAGTGCACTAGTGATGCAAAATCCAAAAATGTATATTTTTACCTTTGAGGATGCTCCAAGGAAAATCATAGTGCCAGTGGCGTTGTGCTAATAGGCCTTCAAAATCTCAAAAAACAAAAACTTGCCCAAATTCCCTAAAAATTTGTGGAGGTCTCCCCCATGGGTTTTGAGAGACCTGTTGAGAATATTGTGCCAAAATTCCAAGTTTTTCAGGACCTTTTGCTTCATTTAGGGTTTGGATTTCAATGAGGGCCTCTTTGAGTTTTGCCCTTGCAACTTGATTTCTTTGGGCATAATGCTTGGTCATCTTTTTCTGGAGATCAAGGCCTCTTTTTACCTTCTTAAAATACTTGTGTTCATTCTTGTAATACTAAATGATACGTTGTGCCATTTCAAAATCTCTCTCCAGCTCCCTAATTTGAGCATATTTGCTTTGGATTAGTAATATAGTGGCCATCTCCTCATCTTAATTATCACTGTCAAGGTCAATGAATTGGGGTTCCTGTTTAGTTTTCCTGCCTCCCTTACCATTTTACATGTTTTATTTGCTCTTGTACAGCCTCTGATATGATGTAGATGGCAAGGTCCCTTTCCTTTTGGAGGCAGCAAACACTAGCCTTGGACCTCTTTGATAGGTTAATGCAAGAGGTGTGATGGTGGCCTTTTTAGTGTTCTCATCATGTTTATGATCCTAAATTTGATTGTCATCCTTTGCACTTTCCTTACTTTCATTTTTTCTTCATGAGGACTACTTTCATCTTTGTTTTCTGCATTGGCATTATTTTCATTGTCACTGAAGGGTTGATTGTTGTCATGGCTATCATGACATATGTCATGACTGTCATGACTATTCTCTTGTTTTTTATCCTTCTAAATCACTGAGGCTAGCTTTATTTTGGTCACTGCTACCTTCAAATTCTACATATTCCTCACTGTCATCCTCTTTATCATTTCATCTTCTTTCATGTCTTCATTATCTGTCATGGCTTCATCATCATTTCCTATCTCTACCTCCTCACTTTCCTCTTTATTTTTTGCCTCTGTATCCATTGTTTTATTGCTGATCTCCCCACCACCAATGCTCATTTCATTTCCACTTTCAAACTCCTCATTTCCTTAAACATCCTCTTCCATATTGGCTATTTATTGTTCACTGTTTTCACCTCCATCACTTTCATGCTTACTGTCCCTTTCTTTGTCATATTTTCCTTCCTCTCCCTCTTTTTCATTTACTTCATTGCTATCATCCTCAATTCTCATGCCACTTTGATTATTAACCTCTTTATCTTCTTCAACATCTTCATTGTCATCACTCTATTCATCAGCATCACTCTTTTCCTCACTTTGGGCTGACTCACTTGCACCATTACCCTCACCACCATTACTTTTTTCATTATTTCCATTGTCATCCTCTTCATTTGATGAATCAAGAGAAGGGGAAGAAGGGAGGTTTCCTTAAGGTGAGGGCACTTGTGCAGATGAGGAGGGCAATTTTGGTTGATGAGGAGGTTGTGGGCTTGTGAAGAATTCATGGGCTATGAACACATCCCAAGGTATGCCCTTCTGTTCCAACTAATGTAATACCACCATCTCGATCAAGAAATGGTGAAACAAACTTTACATTTGTTTGGAGTGATTCCTCCTCCAGACAATATAAGACATCCTCTCAATGCTCCTATAGAGGTAGTAGGGCAAGTAGAGCATCTTAACCCTTGTGAAATGCATGAGTCTAACATGGTAGGAGTAGAGCCTAGAGTATCTCCCCTCACAGGTGAAGTACTTCATGATAACCATCATCAAGGGTGAATTTTTTTTTTTGAAGTGTGAGAAGGGAAAAACAGACTTGCAACCTTGTTTGTACCTAGTCTTGATAAATGGCTCATAATAATCCTTGTCTAAATTGGATTTCTTAAACCATTTCTCACCAACAGCAAGGATACCTGTGGCATCAGCGATGGTATCTGCTGAGATCTCAAAGTCTACCCCTACAAGGCTTGATTGTTTGTTGTGCAGGTTGAGAATGAGAAGCCTTGTAAGATCTGGGTGGCTTTTCACTTGTTTGACCCTCTCACAAAATTAGAAGCACCCTTCATTTTGGAAACATTAGAGGATCATGGGAGATGAGCTAATAGCCACTGTGCTTTGGGGTTCAACTCTATTCACTTTCCCTCCCTTATGATTTGGCCTCAAAGGCCTTTGGCCTCTTTCACTGCTGCTACTGTTTTCTACTCTTGACATGGTGATAGGAGATGCTTGTGGAAAAAATAGGGTTTAAAGGTGCAAAATGAAGAAGGTGGTGATGTAAACCTTTACAGGTGAGAGATATGGAGGCTAGGTTCTAGGAATGCATGCTTTGGAACTCAAGGGAGTTTCTCTTGAAAATGAAATGTAAACACATTAGCTTACTCTCCCTTAAATGACACTTAACTTGTTCAAGGAGGCCAAAAACAAAGGTGTGATATGCATTTGAGACCTACGGTTTGCACACCTAGGGTTTAATTAATCATAGCCACTAAAAAAACTCAAAATTATTTGAGAGGAGGAGAAAAAATGGTGTACTTATCAGTTTACCTCCTTTGCTGGCCTTGGAGGAAAATTTGGAAGGTAACTTTAAGCCTTAGGGAAAAACAATTTCTTGTTGGAGGGTTTCTGCATTGGCGCAGCGCCCTGCCTGAATATTCGGGTCGGCCTGTGGGCGTAGCGCCGGTAGTCATACCTCTAGTGTGAGCACAACGGTGGGCGTGTGTAGGCCTTCTAGTTGGGTCTTGGGCATGTCGGTTGAGTCTGAGTGCAGTACCACGGATTCGCGCAGCGCCACTCCGGATTAGCGCAGCGCAAAGTAAATTTGAATGGGGAAATGCCTGATAAGCACAGTACCATACCTTGTAAGCGTAACGCCACCTATTCACGCAGTGACAGTAACTCTTGCCCGAAAATCAACAAAAAACTCTATTTTTTCTTCTGAAAGATTTCTCTTCTCTTGTAATGGAAAAATAATATGGAACAAGACTGAGAAGGCCTTTTATACCCTTTTTACGTTAATCAATAAAATTAAAAACCCACTTTGTAAGGTTTTTCAATATTTTTGTCATTTTCTTCACTTATATTCCTTTGACCTTTTTGCAGATGATTTTGAACTTGTCAAACTGATTTGTCTTCCTTTGGTGAAGGTGTGTTAAAGAGATGAAGAGGTTCCTTTAAATTTGGAAGTGTTGGCACTACTAAACCTTCTCTGCTTGCGCTGATAAGTTGAGACCATTGTTTTTACCCTTTTTGGCATGCTTGAGTGTAAGTGACCTGAAACATGTCTTTTCACCTTCTTGCTGATTTTGACAGTGATATGTTCATTTTGACAAAGATTGGCAAATCATACCATGCTATGTCTTCCCTTGGCCACTTTTGATTTCTGCAGGTGCCTGTAACACATTTTCTTTTGGTATTTTTGTCATTTTTTTGGATTTTGACAACCTTTAGTCACTCAATATGGATCTCATGCTCAACTTGATTTTCCATTTTGACACTTTACCTCATTTTTTCCTTATTTTGACCATTTTAAGGGCACTTTACTGTACTTGAAGGTTCAGTCTCCCTCACATTGATACTCTTTGCATTATCCTTCTATTGCTACAATGAAGCACTGTTATCTTGACAAACCCTAGAAATCACCTCCAAAGGCTTTTTGAAAACCTCTAGCTATCATGATGGAGGCCCATCATCCTTATTTAACCTACTTTGCATACCTTCCAAAACTTTAGGTTTTAGGGTTATCGGAGACAAATAATTAGTGTTGTCTTCTAAGTTCTCTATAGCCCTTTCAAGTTCATTCATTTATGTTCATTTCACCTCACCTTTTTCCCTTTTTCATTTACAATTTCTAAAAATCCTATGCTTGGTTTGTTGTTATGCCTTTTTCCTTGTCGTCTTTACACTGGCTCCTTGCTTGGCAACATTATTTTTCCAATCAGTCCCAAAACCTTGATACTCTTTGTACATAGGCCTGCTGCCTCTTCCTTTGTTGTGGCTGTCCTTAGTGATGCTTTAGCCTCTTACCTTACCTCTTTTTCTACTTATATCCATCTCAATCATTCCTACATAAATGTTTAAGATGGGCAACTGTCTTTTGTAGAAGTTGTGCTTTGACCAAGGAGGAATTCCTTGAAGGATTTTCTTATCCATTTGGACAATCATGTGTTGTCCTTCTTCCTCTTTGATTGCAGCCTCTTGGTTTAAGAAAAACAAATATTTAGAACACCAGAACAATCATATGACCTATGAAACCCTAGGTGACCTAGTGGGAGGCTCTTTGGACTTCGCCTTCGACTGAAAACTTGGCTTTGGGTCCTCAAGTATAAAAAAAATAGAGTTTTTGATATTTTGATGTATTGAAGATCCAAAATCCAATGTACTTAATTTATCTAAAGAGCCTACAGAGATAGTTTTGAGACCATCCACGCTTGATGCATCTAAGAAACACAAGAGTGAGTAGGTTGGTTACTGATCCTAGGTGTCAAGTGGAGGAAATTAAGCAAGCAAAAATAGAGTGCTAAGGTCAGGGGTGAAAAAACATAGACAAAATGAGTGATATGAGCCCATGATGGGTCTTCTGGGAGTGATAGGCTAACCCTGACATGATAGGATGGTAAGATAGTGAAAATTTTATCCTAAGGATAATGAAGGCAGTGAGATTTCTAGAACTCACAATATTCATGAATTTTGTTTCTAGAAATTGAGGATAAGCATTTAGTCATCTACAAAAGAAAAAATTACTGATGACTAACACAGTATACAAAATAGTATGTTGAAATTGAATGCCATGCTCAGTGAAAAAGTTGATAAATTTGTTTTTAACATATTCTCCTCCATTGTCAGATCTTAACTTAAGAATTTGATGCCCAGATTGTTTCTCAACAATGGCCTTAAAGGCCAAGAACATGTTACAAAACTTCCGTCTTGATTTTTAAGAAGTATACCCAAGTGCGTCTGGAAAAATCATCAATGAAAGTTAATATGTACTTGTAACCAGAGAAAGGAACAATTGGAAATGGACCACATAAATCATTGTACACAAGCTGCAAAGGGGTTGTATCATGTCAAGAGGCACGTTTGTCAAAACTATCTCGATGATGTTTTCCAAGTACACAACCGGAAAGAATACCATCTCGGCAAGATACCATAGGAAGACCTGTCGCCATATTTTATTTACATAGATTTTTAAGAGAGAGGTATTTTAAGTGACCAAATCACCCATGCCAAAGTTTGGTCATTTCATCATTATAAGAAAAAAAAAAATGGAGGGAAGACTTGATGACCCAAAGTTTTCAAACTTGTACAACCTTGTGGAATCATCAACAATGCCTGTACATAAAATATGTCTAGGATCTCTGTTAGAGGCAACTTCTACTGGACAGAGTATGATCCCTATCAGCCCATAAGATCGAAGCCCAGCAACAACTTTCCACGCACAAAGGCGGTGTTCAACCCTTCCCTCGATCGTACTCTGCGATGAAGGCTTACCCGGAATCCAACGCCGTCGTTGTAGAAGAGGTGGTGCTCCGTCTTCTGTTCTCGCGCATCACAATCCTCACGATCTCCGTGATCGGACACCCGCACATGCAAGAAACAACACAAACGCAAGCATAAAATCCAGTATATACAACTATATGTCAGTCGAAGAGGACATAACTCATGAACATAATCAAGAACAAGAGTGGAACCATAACCAATAGTCGCTTATCATTAATGAATCAAAAGAAGAATACAACTATAGCTTCGACGCAACACTCTCCTTTGGCGGGTCGTTAGCAAAACATGTCTCAATAAGCCTGTCAAAGATGTGACAAGCCTCTCTCTCTGGATACTTGACAATAGTCTCCTTGCTTGGATTTGGCCTTAAGGGAATCAAGAAGGCTCTTACAGCATAAGGATGTGAAAGCTCTTGGGAACTAGCTTGCAAAGGAGATGAGCAAGCTTTTATAGATGGAGGAAGGGGAGTTGGGATCCCTATAATTATGGGATTGGCCCTATCATCAAGGAAGCTCCAAGGAGAGTTGTTCAAACCACTTCCTCTATGAAAACAAGAGGACAAACCTCCCAACTCAAGATAGATACTGCCTCGGACTTATTAGGACGAAACTTCCGCCATTTTTTTTTTTTAAATTTCTTAAATGGGTCGGGTGTTAGTGCGACTGGGATGACAACTCATATAACTTTCTTGAAGTATTTTTCCCATTGGCGCAGGTACTTAACTGCCTGCTTGCGCCAATGCTAAAAGGGCCATTTTTAGGGTTTTTCACAAGGAGATGTCTTAAGGGCAATGAAAGCTCTTGTTCAGAGGGATGTCATGAAAGTGGTTTCAAGCCATGTCACTACTCACAGGTCACGAAATGAGCCCTCCAATGTGAGGGACAGGGATTGTAGGGACGGTGACAAATTACTGTGTAACAATCTCTTAGGTCCTTAATTAGAACATCATAAGGTGGGAGTTCTATGGTTTTCCCTTCACCTGAATGAGTTGTCTGATAAATATATATAAGGTTGCAAGAAAAGGTAGGAACACATAATAAATCATGAAACTGAACATTATCTAGATGAATGGTTCTAGATCCTACAACACTAACAGATATATCATCACCAACATAAATATTTTTGGTGTTACAATCATTTAAAGAAGAAAAAATGGCTTTATTTTTGGCCATTTGGTAAGAAGCTCCAGAATTAATGAGCCACTCATGAGAATTAGAAGAATAAGGTACATTCAATGCATAACCAGATCTTGATGCTTAACAACCACATGTGGAAAGTGTCATTCCCAAAGATGAAGTTGAAGAGCTCTCCAAATGGATGTTGTTCTTCTTCATTTATGCTTCCAAGGCTTCCATATTTTTAAAACATTTTGACTCTACGTGGCCATCACGATTACAAAATTTTCAATGTCTATGTGTCTTCTTCCCTTTGTTTTTATTTTCCTTATCAGTTTGCAGAGTTGCTCTTTTAGTTTGCGGTTGAGATTCCCCCCCTTTCCAACTTAATATAATAAGCTCACCTTTTTTTTTAAATACTACTTTATGTGACCCACTTTTATAAATAAGTGACAGTCACTTTTTATAATGTTATTTTATGAACTAATGACCAAGTAGACTATAACATAAATAAAAGATAAAGTGAATTTAGATTGTAAGTGACTCACTTTTTATAATGGTTGAGAAACACTATTACATAAAGTAAATTTAAAACATAAGTTACATGTGTGTGTGTTTTTTTTAAATAACTTGACAAAAAACCATTTTTTTTTAAGTAACTTAACAAAAAGACTTGAACCAAAGGCCTCTATTCTCATAAAGTAACTTTAGACCAAGTGAGCTAGTTAAAATATTTAGTAATTATTGGAAAGGAGGAAGGGTTTTTTTTCTCTTTGGGATGCGTTTTCTTTTTCCTGAAAAAAAAACCATGCAAACAACAACAAAAAATAAAAACCTCTGGTTAGTCCACCTGGAAACTAAATATTTTTCTCACTATTTCTGATTTCCCAAGATCGCACAAAGTTGCGGGGAAAGAACATACAGAGGAGAAAAATCTCGTCTTTATGTTTTTAGTTTGCCAAATCGCATAGAGAAAAGAGCAAAGAGTATATGCAGAGAAGAGGGTATAGATCTATAAATATTTAAAAAATGACTATAAATCGAAATATACATAGGGATAAATAAATATAACTACAAAAAATACTTTATACCTCCATATCTAAAATTACATAACTAGGGCAACCAAAAACCTTTTCGCATGAAACAAAAGGGGTTCCTCACTCAAAAAGAGGCTCTGGACACAACAGAGTAGTTCTCCTAGCCAAAAAGTCGTTAGAAACAATATATATGGAAAATGATAGTCGCATGCATTCAAAATCAGCTTCGGATTTCGATCAACGATGGATTCAACCCTCAAACAGCTCTGACACCATGTATGAATTTATAGGGTAAGTTCCTTAGATCAAACACCAAAGGTCACTACTCACAAATAGATCACAGATAAATACACCAGTATTTGACGTGCTTAAAACCCTCAAAAAGGGAAACAATCCATGGCCTAAGCCAACGTGACCACTTCAAGCAATTTATTAATGTAAAGAAAGAAAATTTACATAATTTTCTCTCATTAATGGTCACTAAAAAATGACCCTCCATGTTATTTAAATAGAGATCATGGATCAATCAAGTGTTAAGCCACAGATCAAGTGTCAATAATAACAAGGAGAGAATGAATCGTGAGATCACTACATATCGTGACCATCGGATTATAAGTTACAAAAGTACATACTAAAGAAACAAACTTTACCTAAATTTACACTAGACTGAGTTATACTTAAGTATTTCATATGTGTTAGATTATCCTAACACAATTTTTCCCCATAACTTTCTTGAGGAATGATACATGGAAGACCTAGTGGATTTTGAAGAAGTCGACAAAGCTAGTTTGTAAGTGACTACTCCTATACGTTAAAGTACCTGATAAGGTCCATAGAATTTTGGTGCTAGTTTCTAGCATCCCTTTTCTTTCAAAGTGGTATGCTTATACGGTTTGAGTCGCAGGAAAACCTGATCACCTACTTGAAATGACTGCTCAGAACGATTTTGGTCAGTCTGTTGCTTCATTTTATTCTGAGCTTGATGTAAATTATATTTGATATGAGTGATCACGATGTCATGGTTTTGTAGGATTTGATCCACTAACTCTACTTTGGAACATATGACGATATAATAAGTTGGTGAAGGTGGGAGTTTACCATACACTAGCTCATATGGCGTCATCTTGGTGGTTTCATAATAGTTAGTATTATACCACTATTCAACTAAAGGAAACCATTGTACCCATTAATGTTGCTTTTCTGAAGTGAAGTATCTCAAATAAGTCTCCAAACATTTGTTGACTGCTTCTATTTGACGATCTATTTGGGGATGATAAGTTGTCCTCATTTGGACTTGCGTGCCCTATTTATTGAAAAGTTCCTACCAAAATATGTTGGTGAAAGTGAGGTCTCAATCAAACACAATGGAAGTGAGCATGTCATTCAGTTTGAATATTTGGTCCATGAAACTTTGAGCCACCAATATTGGGGTAAATGGTTGTGGTAGAGTGTGTTGGGGTTCCCATGTTTTGGCCAGATTGGCAAGACCAAAAGATGAGACAACATCAAACCACTTCAGACCTTAGGATCTAGCGCTCCTGGGTCCAGAGAGGGATATCTCTATGTGAGCAAAGGTTTTATGTCTTTAAAGCCCAAAATTTTAAGATATTAGGCTAGTTATAGGCACAAGATTTGTTTGTTTGATTGTTTGTTTGGTTGTTGGTTATCAGGAAAGAAGGGTTCAATGTAAGACAAGGATGAGCAAAGAGGATTTAGGTAGAGGTGAAGTATTCCAGGGAGCATTCAAAACCATTGGCCAATGGAGTCGGGAAAGGATTTTCTTTCTATTCAATGTGCAGGCTTTCAGTTGGGCTAGTCATCTAAAACATTGGATCTTAAAGATGATAGTGTGGTATGGAATGGTAGGGGAGGAGGAACAATAAAGGTTTAGAAAAAAAAGTTAAAGACCTGAGATCAGAGAGAGACTTTGAACTCTCAATGCTTCGGCCTCCAGCTTTGACGGATCTTAGAAAGGCCAGCTGGTTGCACAAGGATCCTAGTGGACAGGGCTAACACTAATCCCCAGTGTTCCCAAATATTCCAGCTAAATCCTAACAAGAACATCTAAGAATAGATTCATTTAATTCATACATCAGCTAGTAGGCAATAACATCCACTACATTGGTTAAATTAACTGAAATCAACTCTTAGATAACACATTTGGTAGAAAACATCAAAGGAAACGAGAGCAGAAACATAGGGTACCTAACAAGGGTAAATCCTATGCCAGATTTCTGATGCAAGCTAGTAGAAATGAAATGAAATGGACTACGATTTAAACATAAATACAAAGATAGAAAAACATCACCCCTGATTTAGATCAGGATCCAAAGAAATGTGCTTTTCATATTAAAAAGCAACACCAGTCAAGTACAACATTGCCAATAGCTGGATACTCAGTCTGATAACATCTTCCTCAGCCTATCTTACTACTTTACACAAAGACTATGTCTCAAAAGAAAAAGCTTACAATTCTCTGATAACTGATCAACAACCTTTAAAATAAGTTTCTTCATGAATTTATAGCTGAAGTGGAGCTGAGAAGGTAGGCGAAACACTAAATGAAGCATTAAAACTCAGAAAGAATGAGAGCCAAAACCCATTCTGTTTTAAATCCTATGCATTTATCCATGGCACTCTTTGGGTGAAAGAGTAGTCTTCTCCAGGCTTCCATTTACTTCCGGTATGTCTCTGAGGTGCTTTGGCTGCAGTACTCTGTAGTACTTCTGGTGAATAAACAAAAAGGTAAATAAATGATGCTAGGTTCTGCCATAACGTGAATCAAATGCTCTGATAGCATCAGGATTGTTGTCAGGATGGAAATCTTCTCAGGAACACGACATAGAATAAGAATTGTATGGGCACATTGTCCTTTATGGGGAAAACATTTTTCTGATGTGAAAACCCTGATATACATAAACTTCTGCGCGTTGTACCCTCTGTGTGCTCCATGATGTCTTTGATATGGTGCTTTGATGGCTCTGGGAAGGTTTCGCAGAGTTTAACCCTGCTCTTTAAATGGCGATCATATCAAGCACCTTCCTAGGCTTTGCTTTGTTACTTCAAACTCTACACACGGTCCTTTCTACATTTTTTGGCCGCTGTAATAAAGACTGCGTAATCGTGGCAACTTTCATCACCCGATAACCCTGCAAAACACGAAAACCTGTTAATAAAACCATGCATGGAGGTGTTGGACATGATAGGGATGACGAGAATGGCCACGCAGACTGGTGAGATGGCGGAAAGTGTAGGATTATGGCGGAAAATGCAGTGGGAAGCTTGCAGAATGGTGGTGCAGAATGAAAATTTCAATGTGAAATATTGAAATTTGACCTTTGAACGCCTATATAAAGGGACGGGCGACAATGCGACAAAAAACACGTGGACAGATGACGTGACGGGAGTGGTCAACGGCGAAACATGCAAAAAAATCTGGACCGTCCGATATCGGGGGGAGATCGACGGTGGAAAACATATCGGAGGGCGACGGATGGTGGGCCAGAGGTACGGATGCCTTGGGTTATCCACCGTGCAACTTTGTGGTGTGACAACCGTTGGATGGAGAGCTCCAGATCGGACGAAACACGTGCATATCGTGCCATGTCAAATGCTGAATGATAATGCACAATGGGATAGCGGTTTTGAAATAGTATCGTTGCCACGCGTCGTGCGATTGAGTGGAATCGCTGGACAATCGGAAATTACCACCTACCCCCCAAAGGCGGTGCGATGGAAACCAATGGTTTATGAACAATGCATGGGGACCACTGGGGTGGGTAAAATACGAACCGTTGACCTGGCGGGTTAACGGACAGCTGCGATGCGATAGAGGCGGTGAACGGGTTGTGCCACGGGCGCTGTGGAGCTTGCGATGACCGTCCGATCTGTAGAGATCGACGGCTCACGGCGCGCCCGATGTGGATTTGAGATAAGTGCTTTTCGGGCTGGCGAGTGGTTCTAGCACCGCGATCACGTGGTGGGAAAGGTACAGGGGTTTGGCCGAGAGGGGCTAGGCCCACATATATGGAGAATATGGTTTTTGGGCCATTTTTAATGCAATTTGAGGCTAGAGGAGGGAAACGATAAAAGGGACAAGGGTTAATTAAACCACACCAGGGATGTGTGTATGGTTTAGAGGGGATTTTGGGAAGGTTTAGAAGGATTAGGGGAGGGATTTTGGGGGTGAAATGGGGAGTTTAACAAAGGGAAAAAGGGTTAAAAGGGATATTTTGCAGGGATACAAGGGATAAATGTAGTCCTTTTGGAGCACATCTTTTGCAATCAGTGAGACTTTATAAAGGGAGTTAGCAGAGGGAATTTTATCAAAGGCAAAGGCACAAGAGACTTCAAGGATGATGTGTCTTCAGGGGATATGCATTCCTTGAAGGCTCAAAAACAATTTAGCCCCTTACTTTGCTTGTCAAAAGATTTATAGGGGGATAACAGAGTGCAGAAATTAGTATATTTGGAAAGTTTCAACAACCACCATGATGACTGATTTGTTTCTTGAATTTGGGAGACCTGTTATGAAATCCATTGAAACATCCGTACATATGGAAGCAGGGAGTGGAAATGGTTGTAAGGATCCTAGTAACTTGATCATTTCCCCTTTTTTGTGTTGGCATACGTCACATTCAACTTCAAAAGTAATAATGTCATTCTTCATGTCAGTCCAAAATACAAATCGGTGTGTTCATGTATAATTCTTATGAAAGCCTAAATATCCTACAATCGAAGACGAGTGCAACTCTTCCAAGATGTGGGTTTTGAGGGTGGGGTTCGGGGATAGAACTACCTGATTTTTGTAACAAAGAAACTCATCCTTCCAATAGTAGTCCTCTAAGGAATTATGATCTCATCTTAATTTATTAATGAGATGGGACAAAGAGGGGTGGGAGAACAATTCATGGTGGGCCTCTTCAATCCAATATAATATGGGTAGAGAGAGGGATAAAAGGGTGCCCTCATCCTCTAATTGGCACGATAAGGATTTGACCACTAAATTTTCACACCCCTTCTTGTAAATTATCTCGTAATAATATCCCAACATTTTTGTGATCCATTTTTTTTGTTGTGGCAGCAATAGATGCTCCTCATATTTTAGGCTATGATGATGAGTGCGAATTTGGAAATGAGGTGCCAATAAGTATGGTGTTCAAGTTTCTACTGCATGTAATATGGCCATCATTTATTTCTCATATCTATAGTGACCCAGATGCTTGCTACTGAGTTGTTGGCTTGTGAAATCCAATGGTCTACCTTCCTACATTAATATTGTGCCAATTCATGTACTTGAAGCATCACATTCAATCATAAAATGTTTTGTAAATTCTAGTAGAGCCAATACTGGAGTGGAGCACATGGCATGTTTAAGAGCCAAAAAGGAATGTTGAGCTACGTCATTCCAAAGAAATTAATTTTTCTTAAGAAGATTAGTGAGGTTCAGGCAATGCGTTCATGATTGTGGACAAATTTGCGATAACAGCTCGTGAGACACAAGAATTCCTCAAAATCTTCATTTTTTTTTGTTGGGTCCAGTCTTTCATTGCCTAGATCTTTTTCAAATCAACCCTCTCCCCTTCATGACCCACAATATGTCCAAAATACTCTACTTCTTTCATGTCAAAGGAACACATATTGGATAATTTGACAAATAGTTTATGATCTTGGAGTAGTTTTAATACCTGGTCAAGATGTTGAAGGTGAGTGTCCCATTTTATGTTGTAGATCATAATGTCATCAAAAAAGATGAGGAAAAATTTTATGAGATACAATTTCAAAAGGTGGTTCATGAGGCTTTGAAAAGTGGATGTGGAGTTACAGAGACCAAATGGCATGAGCAGGAATTCATAATGGCCTTCATGAGTTCAAAAGGTTGTCTTTGGAATGCCAAATTCCTTCTTCTATATTTGGTGATAGCCTGAGCAGAGGTCCATCTTGGTAAAACAATTGTCACCATGTAGTTCATCAAGGAGACCATCCACTAATGGGATAGGAAATTTTTCCTTGATAGTAAGCTTACTAAGGGCCCTAAAGTCTGGACACATGCACCATTCACCATCTTTCTTTAGAACCATGACCATCGGAGATGAATAGGGTTGGCGTTGGGACGAACAACACCTGCTTCGAGGAGTTCCTTGATGATTTTTTCAATTTCATTCTTTTGTGAAAAATGATATCGATAGGGGTGTGTTGAAGCCTCGAAAATCCATGCTTCAAATATTGGGGGATGACCACCCGGTCGGGACCTTAGGACAACTCCTTTTCCGTTTGGTGTGGTGGCTCCAACTAGATTGATATGACCAGTTTCCTAGTATTTTAAATAGGTTGGTAATGGCAACCTTATTTTGGGATTGTTGAAAGCTTGAGATTGGTTAGCTTACCAACTTCTTTTTCAGCATGAACAAAATTATTGAGAGCATAGTCACCACATTTAAAAGGAAAAGTAGGCCACATAAGCTTCTTGTTGTTTTTCAAAGTCCTAGACATGCCTTCTACTGTCAGCTGATAAGAAATTTCCTGTGCTAACAGTTTGTCTAGAACATACAAAGGAAGAATGTGTGGTTCTACAATACTTCCGAAAAATCCGATATATGTGAAATTTTCCTCTCCGAACCAATCTCCAATTGAGGAAAAATAAACTTTAGCTTTCTCGGAAAGCCTAGGAGGGAATCGGCCAAAAGTGGTTTGATAAATCAGGATAATAAAACCGTGACAAACTCTGTAAACATGGCTTTTGAAATTCCCCTTCCACAAGAACTTGTGATATATATGAATTGGAACAGGTTCTTTAGGGGTCCATTTCCATCCTAATATGGGGAATTCAAAATTGAAACAAAAGGCATCTAGGATATAAGAACAAAAATAAAAAGGAGTGGTATTTCCTGAATTTATTTCTTTCCTATACTCAAGAATTCTGTTGGCTATCTTATCAGAAAGAATGACAGCCCATTCCATTATCTCGGAACTAACAACAGAATGTATTAATGGCACCATTTGTATAGAAAACCTAGTTGACTTATCATTCCCAAAAAATCTACACATCATTGCTGTAGCATAACAGTATGGAGACAAAAGAGACTCCACAGAGTACATACCTGATGCCTCGTGTCTATGCTTTTCAGGAACTTTTCTCCATTATTTAATCGGCTCAGACTGATTTTCATGATTCGCAACGAATTCCTTGATGAAGTCTTTGTTATAGATTTTCTGTGGGTCCGGAAGCTGGTACATTTCTTTAATGTCCTCTGGTTTGAATGACCTGAATATTGCTCCAGAAGCTAAAACAAAGGTTTTGTTTTGGATAGCCACATTATCAATTACCCACTAAATAACATCATAATATGGAAAAAAATTTGCCCGATCTGCAATTCGATGCATAAATGAGTTCGCTAATGCACTAAGAAGATTCTCAGAATTAGAGTATGAGTCGTTTTCATCAGGAACTGTAACTTTCGCTTCAACAACTTTAGGGTTTTCCTTTTCAATAAAGTTATAGATATTTTCCCATGTCATCTTACCAAGTCCCTGGCATCAGGTATCTGTAACCAGCTTAAGCTTTGCTGGTTTCTCCTTAGGCGGCATGGTAAACATAGGAGCTTTTGCAGCGATGGTAGCTTTTGATTTCCTGGATCTTTTCGACATTTCGGTATCAGGCAATGTTTCCCTTGTTCTGTGAATGAAAGAGTTGGACGTTCTATTATTCTGCAACAAAGAAAGCTTTCAGCCGAGGTGAAAACACAATAACGGAAACCGCTATACAAAAGGATTTATTCGTTGATTTGCATTTATTATCTCTGTGGTTAAAACTTAAATGACCTCTAGGGAGTCACACTCACGCATTCAATAACAAAATAAATCATTATTATTTGTTTTATTTTCAATTAATGGTAACGTACAATCAAAGATCGGCATATTTTGAAATAAGTGTAAAAATATTACCTTTTAAATCCTTGGGATGCGATGAATAAATAATATATGAATATTAAATTGTATTCGCATCGCGATTCTTTTAAAGGAAAATTAAATAACACAATAAGATTTATACCGAATTCCAATTACGAAGATCGCATCAGGGATTTTCAAATGGAATGGATCGTTAAAGAGTTTCTCCGATAATCTGATTGCGATGAGGTGGGATCCGTCGCGTCCGAGTCTTTTAATCAAATGAATATAACGTTTAACTTTCCAAAATGCAATTGCGATGAATCACAGAACAAATATAACACTTTAAAGCCTATCCGATTTGCGATTTCGATTGAGTTCCATTGCATCGGAGTTTTACAAAGTGAATATAGAACTTAAATATTTCTCCGATTTTCCGATTTGTGATTATTGTACACATCAAATATTGTTAAATATAAAGACTTTATATAATATTTTGATATGATTAAAAGCTTTGTATCTCATCAGATCGGAAAGTTTTTTTTAAGGTTGTATTTGTTTATACACACTTGTAAATAAAAATATGCAATATGTTCTTTTATCAATGAACCTTTTATTTCTAAAAAATGATCGGATTGTTTCTAAATCTTTTCTTTCTATCTAGAAAGAAAAATAAAAAAGGGGACCTATTTCTAAATGCAATTTATTTTAAAAATTTAGAAATGGGGAGGGTTGTTGTATAGTACAACAATTAGCGATTCACTGGAAGAAACAGTTATCTATGAAAAAATAAAATGAACACTATATTTCTAGTAAGTAATTTTTTTTTAAAGATAATGAAAACTATCTTAGGATAAATCAAATAAAATCTAACTATGAAAAATAAATAAAAATCACTTAAAATTTCTTTCTAATTCCTCAAAGATAAAAACATTTTTGGGTTATCTCAAGCTTTGATTGGTTGATAATAATAAAGTAAGTGGATTTCTTCAATTTTAGCTTTTATAATATACTCTATTGTCATAAGCATTGCCTCTGGTGCCAGCAAACATTCATAGTCTCGACAGGGTTACCTTTTAACCATCAACCATTCATTATCCCATCCAACTATGATTATGACTCTTTAAAAATAAATTCATAAGACATATTATCTCATCTTTCTTGTATTTTATTTATTTTTTTAATTTAAGAGTCATTTTTCTGGTTTGATAGCCAGTTAGTAACAATTCCATTCACTAGTTGTAATTAAACTGAACAAGTTGGCTCGTGATGAGACTCCTTGTCTTACTTTTATAAGCCATTACCCTGTTTTGGTATGAAATATTGGTAATGTCAGTTTTATTACTTCTTATGATCATGGTAAGCTGGCTCGTGATGAGACCTCTTATCTCCTAAACTTTGTCATATAATTTCTTAGAAATACATTTTAAAAAATCACAACCGAAATGGATGGGGTGAAATAGTTGTATCCTTAAGAATAAATGGATGACAATTTTCAGAGTTTTTTGTTTGCTAAAGCTTGAAAGAGTATTTACTTTTTAAAGATAACCTTTCTCTTCTTAATAAACTTATAATGATTTACATTTTCCTCAAAGCTTCAAAATATCATGCAATTGTTTTGAACAAATTTTTCCAAGTTTAAAATTTTATTTTAAACTATCCAAAATTGTAATCATTTCCCTAAAAATTCATATTTACACAAAATAAGTATTTATAGCATTCTTTCCAAGACAATTTTCTAATAGTAAAAAGTCAATCGAAGACTATTAACAACCTTTATTTACAAAAACAAATAAAAATTGCAGAAAGGAATATGTACAAGTAAGAAGGGGTTACCTTCTCATGAAAAGAATTTATTTAAGACAAGCCCATTTACAGGAAGAGGTTCTCTCTTTCCTGTTAAATCTTGGAGTATGAATGTATATGAGCCTATATTTTCAACAATCTGAAATGGTCTAAGCCACATTTTCTGAAATTTGGTATGCTTACCTTTTTCTTCATGTGCTTTATCCCATTTCAGAACAGGATCACCAATTGACAAATTATTTGAGCCGGTGGAACTTGAATCAAAAGAATATTTTACAAGTTGTTGATGTTTTTCATGAATATATTTTTCTTTTTCTCTATCTTCTTCTAATTTAAGGATTTTTCAAATCTCAGCTGCATGGATGAGGAAGGATTTTCTTCAATGAATTGCACTAGGGCTAATGATGGAAGAGCTAGATTTGATGGTATCACAGCTTCTTTACCATAAATTAAATTGAAAGGTGAAGTTCCTATAGAAGCTTTAAGAGTAATACGATCAACCCATAATGCAAATATTAAAGACTTGTGCCAATTTTTTTGATTTTGATCAATGGTCCTTTTAATGATTTTGATGAGATTTTTGTTAGTGGATTCGGATAAACCATTACCTTGTGGATAATAATTTGCTGAATATTTCAATTTAAAACCTCTTTTAATTGCAAATTCCATTATAATATTACCAGAAAAATAAGATGCATTGTCGAAGACCAGAGCGTTAGGTACACCAAACCTGGTAATGATGAATTGATCGATGAAATCAATAATTGCATCAGAGTTGGCTACCTTTAGAGGAATTTCTTCTACCCACTTTGTGAAGTAATCTGTTGCTGTGAGGATGTATTTGTGTTGTTTGGAAGAATGAGGTACTATCTTGCCAATAATATCAAGCCCCCATTGCTCAAATGGTTGCTCAATGTTTACTGGCTGCAAAGGAGAAGCTGGCTTCCTTTGTCTTCCACTAGCAGTTTGGAAAATCTTGCATTTCCTCACATAATCATGTGTATCTTTGAAAAGGGTAGGCCAATAATATCCAACATGGATGATTTTGTGAGCTGTGGTATCACCTCCAAAATGACCTCCTGCTGGTCCATCATGTAATTCCTGCAATACCTTTTTTGCTTCAGTCTTTTCAAGACATCTTAATAGGATTGAATCATAATTATTTCTGAATAACACATAATCAATGATTTAATATTTAGTAACCTTCAATATTAAAGCACATTTATTATTATAGCTGAAATTAGAAGGAGTGTACCCATTTTTAAAATAAAATATCATATCCGCATACTGAGATTCAGAATCTGTAACACTTATCTGACTTACTTGAACAACATTTTCTGGATCTTGATTTTCTGGTATGTTATGAGCTCCTACTAATAATCTGCAAAAACCTTGACCTCTAACAATATTTGATGGTTTAATATCAATATCATATTATTGCAAAGTTGTCACCCAATTAGCCCTTTTTTCTCCTACTTCTCTTTGAATTAATAATTGTCTCATTGCAGAGAATGGGATAATAACTTTTGTGTGTGTTTTTAAGAGAAAAGGCCTAAAATGTTTGATTGACTTAAATACAGCGAAGGTTTTTTTTTCTACATCGGAATAATTCAGCTCAGCTCCTTGCAGATTCGAGCTGAAGAAAGAAATCGGTGCTTCAATTTTTTGATCATTGAGTTGTGTTAAAACAGTAGCATATGATGTTTCGGTTGCCAAAGTATACAAAATAAAATCTTTAAAAAAATTGGGAGTATTCAATGCAGGTGCATCAATGATTGCCCTCTTGATTACATCAAAGGCTTATTTTTCTTTATATGCCCATTTGAATACCGAATTTTTCTTAATCATATTCTGCATAGGTAAAACAATTTGAGAAATATCTGGAATGAATCCTTTTACAAAATTAATCTGACCTAAAAATGATTGCATGGAATTTTTATTAGGAGGTAAAGAAATATCAGAAATTTATTTAACTCTGTTAGGATCGATATATATACCATCTTTTGACACAACAAACCCTAATAGTTTTCCTTCATCGAGAGCAAAGAAGGATTTCTTTGGGTTTGAGGAAATACCAAACCTTCTACATCTTTCAAATATTTGTTTTAGATCATGTAGATTATTGGATATCTTCTTTGAATAAACTGTTATGTCATCAAGATAAATAACAACTGATCTATTAATCAGACCCTTAAATGCTATGTCCATGGCTCTCTGGAAAGTAGCTCCTGCATTTAATAAACCTAAAGGCATTTTATGATAAGCATAGGTTCCCCATTTGGTTCTGAAAGTGGTTTTCAACCTATCATCTGGATGTACTAAAATTTGATTATACCCTGAAAATCCATCAAGGAAGGACATGAGTTCAGAACTAGCTACCTTTTGGAGAATTTTCTCCATGGTTGGCAATGGGAAATTGTCTTTTTGATATGCCTTGTTTTAATTTCTGAAATCAATGCAAATTCTAATATCGCCATTTTTCTTCCTTACAGGTACCATGTTGGAAACCCAATTGGAATGCCTTACAGGAAAATTTATTTTGGCTTTCAAAAAAAATTTGAGTTCTGTTTTGATTTGATCCTCAAGATTTAGATGAATCTTTCTTAACTTCTGTTGAACAGGCTTAATGTCAGATAGCATTGGAATTGTGTGTTGAATTACAGAAGTGTCATAAGTATTTAAATCACCATAACTCCAAGCGAAGACATTTTTATATTTACTCAGAAGTTTAATAAAAGAAGATCTTTCTTCTGGAGTTAAATTGAGTCCTAGATTAACATTCTGAGGTTTAGAATCAGAGCCAAGATTCACTAATTCAAACTTCAAAGTTGAACTTTGAAGTTTAGCATTAGTAACTTTCTTGAATCTGTCTTTAATATCATACAGATCCTCAAGTTTAACAACAGATTTACGAATCAGATTTTCATTACTTCTTAAAGTAATTTGCAGATAATGATCATCTTCATCAATAATTTGTTCATCATATGATTTCTCAGAAGTTAATAAATTCAAAATATCTTGATCATGGTAGAATACTCTCCAGTTAGTAATATTATCTCGGACAGATGGGCAAAAAATCAACTCTACTTAAAATCTATCAGGACTGCAATCTTCAGCAGGGAGGAGTTTGGATGCAACATTAGCTAACATGTCAGCTGATGTGTTTTGATTTCTAGGAATAGAAGAGATATTAAATGCTAGAAATTGAGTGGTAAGGTCCTATACTAGGGTTTGATAATGTTTGAGATGTCCTGAAAGACAATGGATGTTATTCCTTACTTGTCTTATGACAATTTCAGAATCTCCATATACTTTCAAGTATTTTACATTTAACCCTATAGCTTTATAAATCCCTTGAATCAAGGCTTCATATTCAACGGTATTATTAGTGCACTCAAATTCTAATCTACATGATATCATGGTTTTCTCTCCTTCTGGATCAATTAGGATGCATCCTGCTCCTGCTCCATCACTAGATTTTGATGCATCAAAATATAATGACCAAAATAAAGTTCTATCTATAGGTTTATCTACAAATGAATCAAAAATATTAACAATTCTAGAAGAATCAGATTGCGAAAATTTTTCAATTTGAGAAACAAAAGTATTTACAGAAAAAGATGATTGTGGTGCAATAAAATTCCCAAGAAATGACTCAGCAGAATAACCTCCGAGAATATTGTTGTTGAAAGCTATAGTTTCGTTTGGTTGTTCAAATTCAGTTACAGTGTGTGTCATATGTTTTTATCACTCGACTTTGATTTGATTTGGTTTTCCTTTGTAGGGAAGCCACATATGTGAAAAATCGGTTGCGATATAGCCATTAAGTTTCACAGACCAATCTCCTTAAGACTAATCCATAGAATTCAGGAATATCTGCAATTAGAATATCAATTCTTTGGACAATCCTAGGATCGGAAGCTAGTCTAATGGTAACTGAATTGATTTCTCCTACAACTTGAACTTTAGAGAGATCGAATTGTACAATGTGAACAACAGAATTCTATGGTTCGATATTCAATTTAGCACAGACTGAAGTAGGCATTATATTAGAGGATGCTCCAGAATCAAGTAAACAATTATGGAAATTCTTATTGTAGATTTCATAAGTTAACATAAATGGAGGTGTCTGAGAATTTTATCTTTCTCCAATAAGAACAGTGTCTGTTGCATCTACTTTGTTTGGTCGCTTACTAGTCCCTTTAGTTTCTTTAGCTACTACACCGCTTGGTAGAGGGGCAATAGGTGTAGCATTTAATTCTTTTAATAGCATCTTTTGTTGATGTTTAAGTTTTCTGAGTTCATGTAATGAGATGTTTCCTCTAGTCTTTTTCATGTCCTCAACAATATTATAATCCATTGGATTTGATACCACTAGAGTCTTAGATGATGTTATGAGAGGATTAGGAGATGATGGATGATTCTGAGTGGGTAAGGGAGAAGCTCTATTTGTAGGAGTCTTTTCTTTGGTATTCGGAGTAGTATTTTTCTTATTTGGAACAATTTGAATAGGTTCCAATGAAGATTTTCTCCTTGTACTCACAAGCATAGCTTCTTGTTCCATTTCACTATTCCAATTAGGGAGAATGAAATCCCACATACCATTTAATTCAACTATTTCTTCCCTTTTATCTTCTTCATCTAACACTAGAGGAGTATCTTCCTCTTCTTTGTCTTCTGATTCTGCATTGGAGATTGCATTGGGAGGTTTTGATTCAGCTTGATTTCTCTTGAAATTTCTAAATGGTCTTTTTATAGAAGTCTCTGCTACTTGCTTTTTGATCTCAACCATCTCATTACACATGGTTTTAAGGACTTTATGTAAACCCTCCATATCATATGGATATCTTGGTGTCTTTTTCTTGGAATCATCTTTAAAAGTGACCTTCTTTGATTTTCTTTCCTCAATAGCATTTTACTTATCTAGAGCAATCATTCGTTTTTCAACTGAAATAGCTTCTTTCATATTCTCAGCTAAAGTCGGTTTTGCAACTCTATCTACAAAAATTGCTATGTTTGAGGGCAAAGAATTAATGTACCATTCACTTCTAACCTATTCACTAGGTTTAGATGTTGCAAGGATCTTATTCAAGAGTTTATTGAATCAAGAGTTAAAATCTTTAATGGGTTCTTTCGATTGAGTCTTTAAATTGGAGAGATCGTTGATTAGGGTAGCAATTGATCTATCATCTCCATATTTAGTAAAAAATTATCTTCAAACATATCCCAACTTGTGATAGAATCAGAAGTTAAGGAAAAGTACCAGGATCCTGCTGTCCCTTGCAAGGTATAGGGAAATAACCTGACTACAACATCTTCATGCTCTACTTGATTTAAATTTATAGCAAGCATAAATTTATTGATATGTTCTTCTGCTGGTATACCAGTATCTGAACTAAACTTTGGCAACCATTTTTCAGGATGATCAGGTAGATCATGCAAAGGTGCAGCCATATTTACAGCTCCCGGTCTAGTCCATGGTCTCTGTGCCGCTTGTGCCATTTTTGGGATAAAAATTGAAGGATTTGAAGAAACGATTGGTATATGAGTAGTAAAGTTGAAGTACTCGGAGAGACAATTGATATTTGAATAGATTTAGTTTGAGCAGATGATGATGATGAGACTACTACACTTTTCTGATTTGGAGCTTAGGAAACAGATGATTGAATATGCGATGAAGAACTAGTACCACTTTCTATTTCCGATGGAGTTTTTCTTGTTTTGACTCTACTAGGTATAGGAAATTCTTTTGGGGAAATTCCAAGTTTTTCACTCTATGACCTAGTGAGAGGTCTGGAAGAAACAAACTGCGAGGTGACACTACCTTCAGATAATTTTGATTCTTCTAATGATAACGAGAATCCTTGAATTTTATGAACTAAAGCTTCAACTTCAGGGGATTCAGGATGTGGATTATCTAGTTGATGCGAGACTTTGGTAGTGGGAGTTTGAATACTTTTATCAATTTCTTCTCTAGTGATTTGAGATGTGGAAGAAATTGAAGGTGATGAAGGTGTTGTGCTCTTAGAATGGCTTTCAGATTTGGATTTATCTGCCATTCATAGCTTTGGCCCTCCTTCTAGCACCAAAAATGTTGAAGCCTCGAAAATTGTTGCTTTAAAAATTGGGGGATGACCACCCGGTCGGGACCTTAGGACAGCTCCTTTTCAGTTTGGTGTGGTGGCTCCGACTGGATTGATAGGACCAGTTTCCTAGCATTTTAAATGGGTTGGTAATGGAATGATTGGATGAAAGGTAAATGGGACTAAATGACTGAAATAAAACTATATAAACTAATTTAAAACTGATAAAATAATTCTAAAACTAACCCGGGCATCAAATGTGAATACAACTTTAAATTGTTTCAATTAACCAATAACCATGAAAATGTATTATAGCTTAATTGAAATATGCAGTAACAAATAAAGATAACTCTATTTAAGAAATTAAACAGAGTTATAATAATATATTTCATTCATCATTATATATCATTTGCATATACTTTAAAAAATTAATATTTCTACACACTCAGAAATGATATGTATAAAGAAATATTGTAAAATGAGTATACATAAACGATAGCAAATTAAAAGATAATATCACATAACATAAGAAAACTAACAATGAACAAATAGAAATACCATATCCATCTTGATGCTTTCCAATGCAATCCGATATCCAAATCCAGCAAATTCAATGTAAAACAGACTCCAAGATACAGAAATGCAATTCTTAAAGGCAATTTCGCACAGAATCACCAGATGTGATCCTTTATAAAAATATAAGAGACAATGGAGTACAGAAATGTAATCTACAAGTCAAAATATTACAAATTTAGGACCTCTTTCTAAATGCATGAAAGGGGTTTAAATAGGTACTTAATAAAACAAAATAACTAAAACTATTCCTACAATCTATCTAAATCAAAAAATCTAGAAACAGAAATGTGATCTTGTGGTGAACTGATTCATTGATTATCTGTTGCATTTGATGTGCCCAGATGGCAGATTTTGAGCATTTCTTTCACTTCTTCTAGATGACTAAGCTTTGATTGCAACTGCCCTGTATATGTGGCATCAGAGAATTCAGGAATGATGCAATCAATAGCATTTGAAAGAAATTTTATTGCTGTTTGCTGACTATGATGCTTGATAAGGTAAGTCCACATCATATCCCATGATATTCCTTGCAGTTGGCCAATTTTCTGATTTTTATTGATTATTTCTTGTTTCCATCTGTAATCAGTTTCTTTTACCCTAGGTAATTGGCCAGGGGTACAATCTAAAATCAAATTGATTGCATACATGCTATCATTCACCAGCTGTGTTACATTGTTCAGCATACTTTTAGCTCTGGATGTAGCTCCTTCCGCTTCGATTAAACGTTGTTCCCATTCTGCAAAAATAATTTCCTTATGTCTCTCCATAATCCTGGGAAGATTTTCTTTTCTTCCTGATTCTGAGTCTTGCCATAAAAGAAATTCAGAGATCTTTTCATCAGCTTCATCAAATTCAATTTTAAGATTGAATCCTTCATCTACTAAGGAAGATGTAATTTCACATAAGGATTTTGCTTCTGAAACCTTTAGAGAAAATTCATTTAATTGCTGAGAGAATAACTTGTTTGTTTCCAGGGCTTCATTTTTTAATTGATCCAAATTAGGATAATTCTTAAACTTGTCTAATTTCGATTGAAACATCTTCTCTTGTTCAATCTTTGAAGTCTTCTCATTTTACAGAAGAGCTTGTAATTTTTCTATCTCTTGATTTAGCTAATGTTTCTGTTCTAAAGTCTGTTGATCATTCTTTTTATTTTCAACAACAAGCTTCTCTTCTAACTGTTTGGATTTGAGCTCTCCATCCTACAATCGTTGTTCTAACTGAATAAGTCTCTGCTGGTTCTCTGTAACCTGTCCTTCTAACATGGCTATTTGCACATCTTTTTCTTTCATTAATTGTGTGACTTCAGAGGCCTTGTCTATAGTAGTATCACTATAGGCACCTGCATATTGGGATAATTTGGTGAGATCCTCAGATGGATTCACCTCAGCATTTTTATAAACAATATTCATAAACTCCACCTGTGATGTCAAAAGTGCCTCTTGATCAGTTCTCCTCCTTTTCCTTTGTTTTCTCACAACAGCCCTATGCCTAGGACTGTAAAATATATCCAGAGGAGGTATTTCTTCTATCTTCAACGTGATTTCACCTGTGGGGTTTTCAAGAATAACTTCTATATCTTGGTCTCCCAGAACATTAACTTGGGGATTATTCTGTTGTCCTATTTGCTGGGAAAATTTTTCATATTGGCTCAGAAAATGAGGAGAAAATATAAGTTTAGTAGATTCAACTACATCTTTAGTAGCTTCCTCTCTTCCAAGTTGAGAATCTGGATTATTGTTTATATCTCCTTTTGGTTCCTTTTCAGTAATATTACTGTTTTTGCCTCCCTTTTCAGTATGCACATTGGCATCAGTACCTGTGCTTTCTTTTCCTGTCTGGGCTGAATACTGCTATACATCAAGTTTAGCAGTTGTTTCTTTCTTTTCAGTATCAACTTTGCTGCTAATATATTATTTTTGTAAAACAGGATTGGTTCCTGTTACTTCTTTCTGAGTCTGTATGATGATTTTTCTGGTAGATGTTTCTGTTACTATTTTTCCAAATGTATTCTCTGTTTCGTTTTGTTGTGATTCATTTTACTGTATAGGAACTCTCAACTAATCTAGATGAATTTTGAGTAACCTCTGGCTTCTAAATAACAAAAACTTATTCATTTATTTGGCCTGAAATTTGGACTTAGCCAAATCAAAAACTTGAGACAATTTATCTACAGAAAAAAATAAATCATCAAACATATCTGGTTCATGTTCGAACCGAGCAATTGAAATAGAAGTAGTAAAATCATATGCCACCTTCCTTGGATCATATTGCCTCCCTAGGATTGTTGAAAGCTTGAGACTGGTTAGCTTACCAACTTCTTTTTCAGCATGAACAAAATTATTAAGAGCATTGTCACCACATTTAAAAGGAAAAGTAGGCCACATAAGCTTCTTGCTATTTTTCAAAGTCCTAGACATGCCTTCTACTATCAACTGATAAGAAATTTAATGTGCTAACAGTTTTTCTAGAACATACAAAGGAATAATGTGTGGTTCTACAATACTTCTGAAAACTTCGATATTTGTGAACTTTTCCTCTCCGAACCAATCTCCAATTGAGGAAAAATCAAATTTAGCTTTCTCGAAAAGCCTAGGAGGGAATCGGCTGAAAATGGTTTGATAAATCGGGATAAGAAAACCGTGAAAAACTCTGTAAACATGGCTTTTGAAATGCCCCTTCCATAAGAACTTGTGATATATATGAACTGGAACAGGATATTTAGGGGTCCATTTCCATCCTAATATGGGGAATTCAGAATATAAACAAAGGGCATCTAGGATATAAGCACAAAAATAAAAAGGAGTGGTATTTCCTGAATTTCTGTCTTTCCTATACTCAAGAATTCTGTTGGCTATCTTATCAGAAAGAATGATAGCCCAGTCCATTATCTCGGAACTAACAGTAGAATGTATTAATGGCACCATTTGTATAGAAAACCTAGCTAAGTTATCATTCCCAAACAATCTACACATCATTACTGCGGCATAACAATATGGAGGCAAAAGAGACTCCACATAGTACATACCTGATGCCTTGTGTCTATGCTTTTCAGGAACTTTTCTCCATTCTTTAATCGGCTCAGATTGATTTTCATAATTCGCAGCGAATTCCTTGATGAAGTCTTTGTTATAGATTTTTTGTGGGTCCGGAAGGTGGTACATTGATTTAATGTCCTCTGGTTTGAATGACCTGAATATTTCTCCAGAAACTGAAACAAAGGTTATGTTTTGGATAGCCACATTATCAATTACCCACCGAATAACATCATAATATGGAAAAATGTTTGCCCAAGCTGCAATTCGGTGCATAAATGAGTTCGCTAATGCACTAGGAAGATTCTCAGAATCAGAGTCTGAGTTGTTTTCATCAGGAACTGTAGCTTTGGCTTCAACATCTTTAGGGTTTTCCTTTTTAAGAAAGTTATAGATATTTTCCCATGTCATCTTACCAAGTCCCTGGCATGAGGTATCTGTAACCAGCTTAAGCTTTGATGGTTTCTTCTTAGGCGGCATGGTAAACATAGGAGCTTTTGCAGCAATGGTAGCTTTTGATTTCCTGGATGTTTTCGACATTTTGGTATCAGGAAATGTTTCCCTCGTTTTGCGAATGAAAGAGTTGGACGTTCTATTATTTTGCAACAAAGAAAAGATTTCAGCCGAGGTGAAAACACAATAATGAAAACAGCTATACAAAAGGATTTATTCATTTATTTGAATTTATTATCTTCGTGGTTAAAACTTAAATTCCCTCTAGGGAGTCACACTCATGCATTCAATAACAAAATAAATCGTTATTATTTGTTTGATTTTCAATTAATGGTAACGTACAATCAGAGATTGACATATTTTGAAATAAGTGTAAAAACATTACCTTTTAAATCCTTGGGATGCGATGAATAAATAATACATGAATATTAAGTTGTATTCGCATCGCGATTCTTTTAAAGGAAAATAAAATAACACAATAAGATTTATACGGAATTCTGATTACAAAGATCGCATCGGGGATTTTTAAATGGAATGGATTGTTAAAGAGTTTCTCCAATAATCCAATTGCGATGAGGTGGGGTCCGCCGCGTCGGAGTCTTTCAATCAAATGAATATAACGTTTAACTTTCCGAAATGCAATTGCGATGAATCGCATAGCATCGGAAGTATGCAAAACAAATATAACACTTTAAATCTTATCTGATTTGTGATTGCGATTGAGTTCCATCGCATTAGAGTTTTACAAAGTGAATATAGAACTTAAATATTTCTCCGATTTTCTGATTTGCGATTACTGTACACATCAAATATTGTTAAATATAAAGACTTTATATAATATTTTGATATGATTAAAAGCTTTATATCTCATTGGATCGGAATTTTTTTTTAAGGTTGTATTTGTTTATACGCACTTGTAAATAAAAATATGCAATATGTCCTTTTATCAATGAACCTTTTATTTCTAAAAAATGATCGGATTTTTTCTAAAACTTTTCTTTCTATCTAGAAAGAAAGATAAAAAAGGGGACTTATTTCTAAATGAAATTTATTCTAAAAATTTAGAAATGGGGAAGGTTGTTGTACAGTATAATAGGGTGCACATTTTGTGGTTGGGTACCCAGTAGAAAAGGGATGTTATGATCATGTTCACCTCTAGAGGGTGGGAGCTCCTTAGTTTTGTTGAAGACCCACTGGTGGCAATATAATATTGATTGCACCTTGGGATGAATGGGAGGAGGATTGGATTCAATCACATGAATGGCATTAAATTGTGCAACTATCCCATGATGGCCCTTTTTAAAAATATTCTCCATTCATTGTGGGCTGATGATAGTATAATCACCTTCCTGGATTCCCCTCAATGTATGAGTGTGGCCATTTTGTGTAAAGCTCATATACAACTCATGGAATTCCATTGTGATAGGGCCTAGTGTGTAGATCCATTCAGCACCTAGGAAAATGTCATAACTGCCCATTTCAATGGTAAACATATCAGCTTTGAGGTGATAATCCCCAATTTGAAGCTTAATATTTTTACAATGGCCTTCACATTTCATGGTTCCCCCATTAGCGATAAGGACTTGAAAATTATATACCTCCCTAACAAAACAGTGAACTGCTTCTGCTACTTTCTTATGGACAAAATTATGTGTGTTTCCACTATCAACCAACACCACTACTGCCTATTTTTAATAAAACCTTGGATTTGAGAGTCTGGGGAGAATAAATGTTGGCCAGGGAATGGAGTGATATAATCAACACATCTAGTGTAGTTGGAGTATCAATGTCTAGGGTTGTTAGGGGTTCACCCTATTCCTCCTCAGTCATTTCAGCAGTTGGATGTTCATCGGTAGAGCTATTTTCAGAAGCGTCAATTTGAAAGAATTTCGGTTCCTTGCATTTATGTCTCGAGGAGTATTTTTCATCACAATAGTAGAAGATTCCTTGTTTCCTTCTTTCACCCATTTCTATTAGCAAAAAATTTTGAACCTTAAATGTTTGGGTTGGGCCCGTAGTCGAGGTGGGACATGCCTGTGTGATGAAATTTGGATGATTGGATTAGGCATTTAAAGTGAATTATACCTCTAATGCCTTGTTGCATGCTTCCAAAAAATTAGATGGGTGATGTATTCTAACATAGGCTTGAATAGTTTCCTGTAAGCCACTAATGAAACATTCCAAGTAAAAGGCATCTCCTAGTTCTTCAATTTGGATGCCAATTGTTCAAAGGCTACAATGTAGTCCCTTACTATACATGTCTACCTGAGCATAGTGAGATGATGCAAAAGTGAGAGTCCTGATCAAAGCGGTCACAAATGGCCTTTGAGAATATGTTCCAAGTTGACCTCCCTCGATAGTATTTCTGATGCCACTGCCATGACTTTCATCTCTCTTGGTCCAAGTAAAGTGCACTCACATGTATTTTAGTTTCCTCTTCCCATATATTGACAAGGCAGAAATATTGTTACATTTACGCCACCCATATTTTCGGGTTAGAACCATCAAAGTTGTACATGTCCAACTTAAGTGTCCGGTGACTCAATTATTTGTGACCTCCATGGAAATGAATGTGATGTTTGGATTCTCCTTCTATGTGTGCATCAACACTATGGTATTCCCTTATGGATTTTCAAGGCATCTGCAAGGCATTCAATGCATTTGTGAGTTTTTAAATGGATGCCTGGATGGTATCAATTTTTTTCTCAAGAGATTTGATTCTCTCCACTACCTTCTCTGCAGCCATAACTTGAGACATGATACCATACATACACTAGGTCTAGTCAAATTTTGAGTTCACTTAAGAGTAGCATGGTTTGGAAGAGGGCATGCTCAAGAGTCTAGTGATGTGGTGTCACTTGAATCCACCTCAGGAAACATTTGGGACCACACGAAAATTGGGGGCTTACAGGTGGATGGTACCACTGCGATCAACTCGTGACCCTAAATATTATGGGATAGGTCTCTTGCAAGCATCCTGTGATGGCCCCAAACTTATTTTTTTTAATTTGAAAGGATTTTTACTCATAATTGATCAATATTGTGGTGGTTAAATCCATAAGTATTGATACTACCAAATATCCTATGAAAATTGGGCCTGGACTATACTAATCGAAACCCCAAATTTTTGGCATTGCAAAATGTGTTGCAAAAAATTGATATGGACTATGGTGGCCAAAACCATCACTACACAAAGAGTCTGATCTATGTTTCGAAAACCCCAACTACTGAATCTGATATGTACTGTGGTGACAAAACCCCAACTAATGGATCTGATCTGTACTGCAGTAGTCAAATCCCAACTGTTGGATATGATCTAGATGACAAGATAGGGGGTGATTTCGCGAGAACTATGAACATAAAAGAGTGTCAAGTGCTACATATCGTAATATATGCAGGGCTCCAACAATATTACTCGGTCAAATATTTCATAGCACTAACTAAGAAGGATCGACCATACCCTTAGACGTACTACCTGATTACCCTATTGTACGTGTGATTAATCTCCCTAAGTGTTGTTCTTAGTGTACTATAGTAGCAAGACGAATGACATCTTATCTAAGATGAGGTTTTATGTTACCCTAGGGAGCTTCTGATATATCCAAGGGTATGTGGAAATGCATTATGTGCGTGGTTTTGTCTAATGAACTACTAATCGAAGGGGTACACACATGGGTTACAAGAGAATTTAAAAGCGTGACTACCTCTTGTAGTTCCTATGTGCATGCCTCCCCAAATCCATAGATTTATGCACTCAATGACATAACTCATGATTTAAAGACGTTGGAACATGTCTCTAGCCTAAAAAACAAATTCTGTGAAAATTGAAGGTATAGTTAGCACTGGAAAGTGCTATGATACCACTTATTATGCACTTGACCTGCGAAAATAATAGAATGCTAGAAGTACAAAACATTATTTCCAAAAAACACTGAGATATCACATGAATTGAGACAAACTACAAAGATATTTTATTGTTCATAAGTTTATTACAATGTTCACTTTCCTCTTCGAGGAGGCAACCTCCAACAGAGTAGAGCTTGATTACAATAATACTCCATGATTCTTCCCTTACTGTATAAGACTATTTATATCTTAAGTACATCCAAAACCCTAACTACTAGTGGTCCCTTTCATAACACGAGTTAACCACTTTATTTATTAAATATGGATAGTTTATTACTAATTTTGGTCCATTTTATATAATGTGGGTCAACCAGTTATAATTATTATTAATGTGGATTACCACATATGAGATTTATTGACTCAACTAATTAACTATGACTCTGACTAGACCCCTTGGGCTTATTACATAAAAAAGGGGTTAGAGTTGGACCCTAACAGTAATTTCTAGGATGATGAGTCACGATGGGAAACTTTTTTTCTCAACCTAGTATATTTTGTAAAAGGGTTAGAATGAAAATGGATGAAAAATCATCAATGAACTAGTGTTTCTTTTGCCAGTTGGTAAATTTATGTTGCATCTTTACATTCTTTTCCATTGTTGCCATTTTTGCCCCAATTTATTTTTTTCCCATATAGCTTGTAGCTCAATTTGATGTGTTGTTATATAGTAGTGATCGAAGTTTTTAATTATTGTGATTAATTTTCCACCCTTGTTGCATAAAGTTCAACTACATCAATAAAACAAACACACATCATTATATCAAATTTCATAAATTTGAAAAGAAAAATAAATATGGAGAAAACCACTTGAATAGATTTATTAAAATTATAATTATAATAAAAAGATGTAAACTTTCTTGAACATGTTCGTAGGAAGATTTATTTAGGATGATTTTGAACCATTCTTTTCCAAGAATAATTAAGAGATTTGTTGTTCATTTTTTCTTTACCACCATTATAAAAGAAAACAAAATAAAGGCAATCTAACTAAATTATCCCTACTATCCTAATCTAATGTGACAGAGTAAAAACTAAGTAAAATCACTTCCAATGCAACCATTCCATTAGCTTTATTTCAACATAAATGCAACTATCAAAATTTAGTAACATAAATAAAATTACTTGTAAATTATCAAAAAACAATTTCAGCCTATTATGTACATTTATCTCTAATAAATTTAGTAAAATGAATTTATTTACAAAATTATTCTCTTGAGAATTCTCCATCCATGTACCTATGGGATCATAAAAATCAGGATATCTGCTAATGGTTGAAGGAAATTCAAAGGAGAAAAAGATAACAAGGAATCTTCAAATAATATTTCTTTAAATATTGATGCTTGTGAAAAAGTATTAGTACATTCTACAAAAGAAAGACCATTAACAGAAATATTTTTCGAATTTTAACTATCCACACATTTTTTGAATGGATCAATGAATTGCAGATGGAAATTCAATAAATATTTCAGAATATTTTTAGAAATATTGGAATGTTGGCCAGATTGTAATAGTGTTTTGTCAAGTGTTGGAACTGGTGAAGAATTCATTTGAAAAGAATACATGAATTGGTATGACATGAACATCAAAGAAAATTTAAGAATTACGAGGTCTTGATGCTCATGCTTAAAGCCTCGAAAATGATCTTCATGTTTTCACATTAATGCACTTGATGAGTGTTCAGAGCCTAAGCATTGAAAATTCCATCATAACATGTCCAAAAATTTGAAAATAAACTTGAATGAAAATTAAACTCAAACCAAAGGTAAATGAAGAAAAAAAAGATAATGATTTATAATAATGTTACAAGATAGTTGAGATTTCTTTACAAAAATTTCCTTCTCACAAATCTCATTCAAAATGTTGAAGTAAGGAGTAGTGAAATGATGAGCTTATGAAAAACAATCAAAATCATAGCAATTCAAAGGAACTTGATCATCCGATAAGAGTCATAAATAGGGATGGTTTCTTTAAAATCGAAATCATTATTAGTTTGCAGATGATATTTTTTTGAGAAAATTTCCAAATTAAAATCTCTCTCATTTTCAAATATAGATTGACTGGAAAGATTAGGAATATGGGGATATAACATCACCAAAAGGTGAGGTGCTTCAACATTCTCAATATTCAAGTCATTATCATTAATGACTTCATTTTATTCATTTGAACATAATCAATATGAACAAAAAGGAATTTCAAAAGAATATTTATAAAATTCCTCAAAGTTGCTGGATGAATAATTTATTAATATTCATTATTTTGATCCATACTAGTAGGAAATTTGTTTCCTGTAAAGTTTGTAATAGATCCTATGTTTTCTGGCAAAATATGTGTACAAAGAGGAACTATTAAATCATTATCAAATGAATTTGAACTACTAAAAATATTAGGGTATGAATCATAATGACTATTATAACAAATTAGGTGAAAAAAATCCCTTTTATAAAAATCATAGTTTGATTCCTGAGTTGTTTATTCTCCTTCATAATTGTGATCAGTAGCACATAAATCAGATTTAACATTTTTAGAAATGATTATAGGAATATCTAGTATTTGGCTTGAATTAAATTCCTAACATTTATGATTAAAATTCTCGGAATTATGTAACTGCAATTCATGGACAGAATTCAAAATATTAGGGGAATATTTTGTAGGAAGGAAGATGTTAAAAGAGTCATTATTGTTGATATTTTCAATTAAAATTATGGATTATTGTAATATTACCATATTTTCTGACTAATGCAATATACAGATAGTGAGGTTTTTAGCTCAGGCTTTCCTCGGGAAATCATTATGTAATGTGTTGATTGAATTCTTTGTCTTGTATGCTTCATGATTTCATGATTGTTTAAATTGGTTTTCGCAATTGGTAGAGTAGATTCAAGTCTATTGTTCTATAAAATTAAAATTATAATTTTGAATCTACGTGGATATTCTACATGGTATCCAAGTTGAAATCATTATAGAAGAGAAGAATACGAGTTTGTACTTGTAGGAGGAACAAGTTTTGCAGATCCATTCTCCAGAGCTAGCAACAGGATCAGGATGGTGTTATATGGTTTGAGGCTTGAGTATTCCCTTTAAGGTAGTTCGAATTACATTTCCTGGAGAGACTATATGGAAGCATTCTTAGAGGATAATAGATTGAAGGAGTTCATTGACAAGGACATCCTAAAACCAGCTCCAGTTGATGCACAAGATCTAGCATAGGGGAAAAAGTGCATAGCAAAGGCCAGAAGGATTCTACATGAAGGAGTTTGAGATTGTCATGTCTCGACTATCCATGGAAAGAAAACTCCATATGAAATGTGGAAGGCCTTAACAGATTTGTTTCAGAATAAAAGTGACCACAAAAAGCTGGAATTGAAGGAAAACCTTAGGAAAATCAATATGGAAAATGGCGACACAATACCAAAGTACTTGATCAAGTTTAACCAATGTCAAGATGAATTTTGAAGTGTTGGTGTTACAATTGTCGAAGATGATCTGGTGAGCCTAACACTTCTAGGCCTTCCCAAGATCTGGCATATCTACCAAGATTCATTAAATGGGAGGAAGAAGCTACCATAGTGGGAGCATATGTGGTATAACTTGGTGCAAGAACATATTCGACAAAACACCAGAGGTGGATCCTCATCCAAGCATGATGATGAGAATAATCGTGCATTGGATGGAAAGGAAAAGAAATGGAAATGGAATTCATCCCATTCCAAATCAGATTCTGGTCAGGAAGGAAAGAAGAAGGAATTTTCAGAGATTAAATGTTTTCACTATCTCGAGCTAGGACATTATGCCACAAATTGTTTGCATAATAAATTCAGTAAGAATCCCTCAGGAGGAGCAGTAGGTGAAGCTCTTGCTTCACAATTCAAGTTGGATTTTACCCTCATCGCATGCACGGTGTCATCAGTGATAGGTAGTGTGTGGTAACTGGATAGTAGACCCTCATTCCAATGACCAAGAACAAAGAGTTCTTCAGTGACCTAGAGGAGAAGAACCTTTGGATGTATATCAAGATGGGAGACGATGGAATGTATAACGCAACTGGCATAGGAATTATTATTTTCAAAGGGATTTCGGTTCTCCTCTCACATTGAAAGATGTCATGTATGTTCCATATTTGAAGAATAAATTAGTTTAAGTTTCTATGCTAGAATACCATGGATACGATGTGATTTTTAGCAAAGGAAAGGTGTTCCTTCGTCACATAGACACGTGACAGGTGAAGAAGATCAGGGTTCGGGTAAAGAACATGTACAAATTGGATGTAAAATATTGTGTTTCCTTGAGCACGAAATTAGAGAAGGTCTGGAGGAGAGACATCGATGAGTTATGAAGGTTGGACCATATACACCATGGAGCTTTGAAGATCATGCAGCAGATTTCTATGGGACTTCCCAAGAGTTCCCTTGAGCAATGTGATACATGAAAATGGTGTACATTGGGGAAGTACACCAAATCCACCTTTCATGATAAGGAAAGTTAAGAGTAAGCAATCCTTGAATTAGTACTCAAATGTGTGTGGAACATTCTCGACATCCTCCATGGCCAAGCACAGGTGTTATGTGATTTATGTAGATGATTTTTCACGCAAGTGTTGGATATTATTCATGAAAAATAAATACTATACGTTCTCAAAATTTTGTGAGTTCAAAGAACTTGTTGAGAAAGACACAGAAAGGAAAGTTAATGCTCTTAGGAGCGACAACGGTGGAGAATAGGTGTTGAATGAATTAAATAAATTTTGTGCATCTGAAGACATTTGATGGGAGTTAATATCATCCCATAACCCACAACATAATGGGGTTGTAGAAAGGAATAACAGAAGAATTGTGGGAGTTTCACGGGTGATGTTACACGATCATGGCCTTCCGTTTCACTTGTGGGTGGAAGCATGAAATACAAGTGTATACGTGCAGAACATGAGTCCTCATCGGATTCCCACGATGATTACATCGAAGGAATATTTTTCAGGTAATAAATCGGATGTGGCTCACTTCACAATCTTTGGTTCATTAGTTTATTTTCATGTTTCCAAGGGTGCATCAAAAAGGCTAGAACCAACAAATGGGTTGGGCATATTTGTGGGGTACACTTATACACCTCAAAAATATTGGATGTACCTGCCATATCATAGGATTCTAATTGTTCGTAGAGATATGAAATTTGATGAAAAGAAGGTCGTGAGAATTTCCCTTGAGAGGGAGATTCAGTTTCATGCATATGAGGATATTTTAGCTCCAAAGGAAGAACCTCAAGATGTGGAGCAGCCACAAGCAAAGGAGTAGAGAGTGGAAGCACCCACTCATGCAGAGACATCCAGAGATGGAAGGAAGCTAACCAAAGAGGCTGATAGGTTGATGCAATCTAGAGAGAATGTGTGAGCACCCACATCATAGCGCGGGCATAGAAGGTCCCTATATTGGTACACTGGCTACAAGGATCTTATGAGTGAGAGTGTAGAGACTGAGCCATCCACATTCAAGAAAGTAGTACAGAAATCAGTATGGCTTGATGCCATGGTATAGGAGTATAACTCTATTATGAGGAAAAGTGCATGGGAAGTTGTCCCAATGATCAGGAGATCATGTCCAAGTGAAGAAAATGCTCAAAAATGGAAGTGCTTAGAAATGGTTGTAGTCTGAATGACCGAAAAGTCCTTGTCACTGAAATTCTGGCACCGTGAACGATTCTCAAAACAGATTTCATATGAGAAAGTTACTAAGGTTTGAAATCATCCAATAACCTCCAAAAATTGACCTTTGACTCAATTTGACCTTACGAAATTTTTTTAAAAATATATATATATTTTGCAAAAAACATTTATAAGGCTTGGGCCCACGCGGTGCCACATGCCATTCATTTTATGGCCTATGTCATGGCCCGAGGCCATTGGTTGAAAATGGCATGAAGAAAATTTTGAGGTTCATGGGTTTCGAACCCTGACCCGACAATTTGGGAAGGGTCGACCCGACCGGCCCGCCTGTGGTAAACTGTTGAACATCTCATGTAGCATCAAACAAAGAGTCAGCTCGTGGACTTTGGGTAGAGAAATTTTGGGATAAGCCCCTAAGGGCTAGCACCTATCACAATGTAACCTCCGGTTATGATCACAGGCTTAAATTTATGAACGTCGAAAAAAGGTTTGGGGGCTAGCCCCATAATCCACATGACCGAGACTCATAACTCTAGCAAAAGACGTAACCACGGGGAGGTAATAGTTATCCAAACCACGTCATGTGCTGAGGTTTAATTCCAACAATAAATGTGAGGTTGGCAGATGGATAACCCACGACTTATCCTATGGTTAATCCGTGGGGGCAACATCTGAACGTGGACCAACTTGATAATTAATGCCACCACTGACAGTTAACGGTTTCCATCGGATTTGGAGTGGGTCCGATAATTTCGGGAAGACCGCCTATTTTTAAGAGTTTAACTGGAGTTCTCCCACTTTTAGTGGGGTTTTGTGGGGACATTAGGCATTTTTGTTGCAGAAGTCAAAACCCTCTCAATTTTTGACCAAACAAGATGAAATTTTAGTCAATTTTGGGTCTCTTTGACCTTCTAGAGAGTTTGGAACAGGTTTCAAAGCGAACAGAGGTGTTCTACAACAAATTTTACTTCAGAGAAGAGGAAGGAGCCACCAGGGCCATCATGGAGGCACTATTTTGAGTTGTATTTCACTGTTTAAGTTGAAATAAAAGCTATTTTTAGCTATTTTCTATCTTCTAAAGTCAATTTTACAGTTGGTTTTTCCTTTTTAGGCATATTTTTCACTATGTAACCATTTTGAACAAACTAATAGGGCAAGGACATGCCATTGGGGAGCCTTGGACTGGTAGATGTAGCCCAAGAGGGGTGAACTGCCTCAAAAATTTGTTGTGTTATGTTATGGTGAATTTTACTTGTTGTGTATTTCTACTGTGATATGTTAAACAGTAAATTTAAATAACGAATCCTCACACATAAAACTCATAAACATTACCAAAACTACTTTGTTTAACCTGCAAGTCATGGAGAACACTTTGCACATTAAATTATATGGAAATGCATACTTTGCATAGAATTACAAATAGCTCCATTTTTAGATCAATTGGTATCAAAGCTAGAGTTTTACTCTGCATTTTTTCTTGTGCAAAGATATAGTTGACTGTTTGCAAGTTTTGATGCTTACTAAGCTTAAACTCAAGAGAGGGGAAGGACAATTGGTTAGAGCACAAAGTAATCCTCAACCAAGGAGGGCTAGGGAGCCTTTAACTCCACCTTATAATTCACCCTAAAGAGCCATAGAAGAAGCCTTAAGCATGTCTTCAAGAGAAGGAGAAGTTCCTGAAGACATTGATCCCAAAGAAGAAGAACGGGTGTTCCGAAAGGCTTTCTTGGACATGATGGAGATGGTGAGGATATACTCTACCAAGAAAGGAATGATAGGCTTGTAGGAGAAGGGTCTAAACATCAGAAAGAAGGAGAGGGTTCTTTAGGAGGAAAGAAAAGTAATGAAAAGTCAAATAAAGGACATGGAGGAAATGGTGATCCACCATCCCCATCTTCATCCCCTTCCTCTACATCGTCATCCTCTACTTCGATGAATCAATCTCACAAGTCTAAAACCACTGGTAAAAGTCCATTTTTAAAGCTTGATGTTAAATTTGAGTTGCCTATGTTTAATGGTGAGGTCAATGCAGAGAAACTTGACAATTGGATAAGGCAATTGGAGGTTTACTTGAGGATACAGAACCTTCATGATGATGACACCAACATTCAGTTAGCCACTTTGAGAATGGATGGAGCAGCATTGGTATGGTGGGAAGTCAAGACCAAGGATGAAATTAAAAAACATGGTAAGATCACTTTATCATGGCCTAAATTTATTACTGCAATTAAAAAGAAATTTTATCCATTAGCTCATTTACAAAAGGCTATCATGAATTTGAAAAACTTCAGACAACTTAAGGACAAAATGTACAAGACTACACCCTAGAGTTTAGAAGAAGAGCACTCTTATTAGGGGTAGACTTACAAAGTCAAGATACTTTGATGAAATATATAGGTGGTTTGCACAGCTACCTTAGACATACTATCCTTATGTTCAATCCTACTAGTCTAGATGAGGTTTGTGTACAAGCCACGCATTTAGAGGCTAGAGGGAAAAATACTTTTGATGAGGGTAGAAACAAGCCTTTTAAGGGGAAAAACAAAGAAAAATCCTCTAAGGGAAAAGGAAAAAAGAATGCATATGTCAAAAAAGAGGGTGAGAAAGTGATATGTAAACACTATTCAAGAGAAGGCCATGAAGAGAAAAACTGTTGGAAACTTCATCCTAAAAAAAGAACTCAGTTTAACAAAAACAAAGGAAAGAAGAAAACCACAGCTACTACAACTACACAACAAGACTTAGGCGATGATTTAGGTGACGAAACCAAAATTACAGCCATGGGTTTGAAGAGTATGAAGGGAAAGGAAACTGAAACTAAGCCAAGCACTAGTACTTCAAATTGTCATGTACAAGCTCCAAATGAGGAAGAAAGAATTGAATTGTTCCATGTGAGGGTAATCTCAAAACATACAAAAATTGACACACTGTTTGACAATGGGTCACAAGCAAATCTCATATCAAAAGACTTGGTCAAACAACTTAACCTTGAGGCCATTCCACATCCAAAGCCATATCCACTTGGTTGGATATGCAAGGATGCAAACTTGCAAGTCTCAAGAAAGTTCATATTGCATTTTGCAATTACTGCACACTTTATTGACACAGTTGAACTTGATGTAGTGCTGCTTGATATATCAGGAATTGTTTTGCGAAGTCCTTACTTATTTGACAGGAAAGTGATCTTCCATTGCCATGAAAATAAGTATCATCTTTTAAAATATGGCAAGGATTTTATTGTCAGAGCACATCGCAAAAAGACAAATATAGCGATGGTAATGTGCGACAAGTAAAAAGGCTAGTGAATTCTAGTAATATTTTTGTACTTCTTATGGTTAAGCCTAAGGTTGATGTGAATCATGGTTCATCTGAAAATTGTGATTCCATGTTAAAATCAGATTTATATGATGTAGTTGATGCACATCATGATATTTTTCAGGAACCAACAGGTTTGCCTCCTAAAAGGGAAATTCAACATGAAATCCAGTTACAACAAGATTTTCCTCTTCCTAACATAGGCATATACTACATGTCTATCATGGAGAATGATGAAATAAAGAGGAAAATTAAGGACTTGTTGGAAAAAGGTTTCATAAGACCAAGAACTTCGCCATGTGGGTCACCGATAGTGTTGATTCCAAAGAAAGATGGAACTTGGCACATGTGTGTGGACTTCAGGGTATTGAACAAGATAATAGTAAAGAATCGTTACCCACTCCCAAGGATAGATGATTTGTTAGATCAGCTGAAAGATGCTAAATATTTCACTAAGTTAGACTTACGTAGTGGTTATCATCAAGTTAAAATTGTAGAAAGTGACATTTGGAAGACAACATTTAAAACCAAACAGGGACTCTTTGAGTGGCTTGTTATGTCGTTTGGTTTATGCAATGCACCTGCAACTTTCATGCGGGTAATGGATGATGTCTTACGTACTTTTCTTGATGATTTTGTTATTGTATACTTAGATGACATCTTAATTTTCAGCAAGACTAGAGAATAGCATGTCATGCATGTTAGGAAAGTACTTGATATTTTGAAGAAAAATCAGTTATTTCTTAAAATGTCAAAGTGTGAATTTGGAAAGACTTCTTTGGTTTATTTGGGACACATAGTAGGAGGAGGTGCTTTGAGAATTGATCCTTCTAAAGTAGAAGCCATTGTGAATTGGCCTACTCCCAAATCCATTACAGAGGTAAGAAGTTTTTTAGGTGTAGCTCAGTATTGGAGGAATTTTATTTCTAACTTCTCTGCCATAGCAGCTCCTATGCATCCAGTGACAAGTGTGAAGTGTGCTTTCCAATGGGGAGGTAAGAAATAGAAATATTTCAAGACTTTGAAAGAGAATATAAGCTCAGCTCCAGTCCTTGAATTATTAGACTTGAGACAGTCATTCGAAATTCAGACCGATGCTAGTGATTATGCCATGGGTGCAGTTCTTTTACAACATGGTAAGCCTATCGCATTTCATTCTGAGACATTTAATGGTGCTGTTGTGAATTATCCTAAATATGATAAGTATTTTTATGTGTTGGTACAAAGCATCAAAAAGTGGAAACATTATTTGATGGGAAAAGAGACAGTTGTTCATACCGACCATCAACCTTTACAGTACTTGCAGTCGCAAAGTAAATTGTAGCAGTCACGACATTTTAGATGGATGGGTTTCCTACAAAAATTTCACTTGGTAATAAGGTACAAGAAAGGTATTTTCAATAAAGTTGTTGATATGCTTTCAAGGCCTATTATTAGTTCTACTAATTTACTTAAGAATGAATCTATTGTACATGAGAGCTACATAGAACAATATGCATCAGATGTTGATTTTAAGGATGTGTATGCTAACTTAAGTGAAGGGAATCGTGTTGAGGAGAATGATTATCACTTGCATAATAATTTATTGTTTCATATGGGAAAGTTATGTATACCATAGGGAGAGAGACTAAGTGTCATGAGAGAAGCTCATTCTTCTCTTAATGTTGGACATTTCGAGGCAAGCAAAATGGTGGCACATTTACAGAGGTATTTTTATTGGCCTCACATGGTAGATAGTGTTTCACGTTTCATTAGAGGTTGTTCATTATGTGCTACAAGCAAGCCTAGCAATATGAATCTTGGTTTATATATTCCATTGCTAATACCTTCTAGACCATGGGAAAGTGTTTCTATGGATTTTGTTGGAGGTCTACCATTGTCTAGAAAGCAACATGATTATCTTTATGTATTAATTGATAAATTCATCAAGATGTGTATTCTTATGCCATGTAAGAAAACTATAACAGCTGAAAAAAATACTGATTTATATTTTCAACATGTATGGGTTCATTATGGCTTGCCTACTTCTATTGTTAGTGATAGGGATTCTAGATTTTTTGGGAAGTTTTGGTCCAATTTATGGAAGATGATAGACACCAAGTTGAAAAAGAGTATTGCTTTTCATCCGAAAACAGATGGCCAAACATAGGTAGTGAACAGAACCATTGTACATATTTTTAGAGGTTATTGCAGCAAGCATCCCAAGCTTTTGGATGAGCATTTGCATTACATTCAACATGCTTACAACCGGGCCAAGCACTCTTCTACAAATACTTCACCTTTTGAAGCTTGTTTTGGGTATTTTCCTAAGCCACCTTTAGATTTCATTCTTGAGAAGGATGTTGCCATTGATGGGCATAGTGACATTGACAAAGATCACATGTTCATTGAAATAATTTAGCTAATACATCAGCAGGTTCAAGAAAATCTTGAAAAAATTCAAGGAAAGTACAAGGAGAGGCATGAAAAACACAGAGTTGATCATAAATTTCAAGAAGGAGATGAGGTATGGCTGCATATTAGTAAGGAAAGAATGCAAGGAGAAGGTAAAAAGCTAAAGCCTATTCGTTATGGTCCATTCAAGATTTTCAAAAAGGTTGGAAATGATGCTTTTCAACTCGATTTTCCTTCATATATGCAAATGTATTCTGTTGTGAATGTGGAAAATTTATGTTTGTATGAACCTCCTTTAATTGCTAATCATGAAAGTGACACTCAACTGCCATCCATAAATTATTTCTCACCAAAATATTTGGATGAGTTGAAAGAGGATGCTATCCTTGACAGGAGGACACACACTTCAAAGAGGGGAAGTGGTGATTATCTTCGGATTGGTCTAAAAGGCAACAAATAGAGTAAGGAAAAGTGGATGGAGGTGGAAATGGTGAGGGGTATGTACCCTCATCTTCTGAACAGGTAATTGAAGAATTTTGGGGTCCAAAAGCTTCCCAATGGGGAGGTGTGATCAGGAGATCATGTCCAAGTGAGGAAAATGCTCAAAAATGGAAGTGCTCAGAAATGGTTGCATTCTGAAGACCAAAAAGGCCTCGTTGCTGCAATTCTGGCACTATGAACAGTTCTCAAAACCGATTTCATATGAGAAATTTACTAAGGTTTGAAATCGTTTAATAACCTCCAAAAATTGACCTTTGACTCAATTTGAACTTATGAAATTTTTTGTAAAAAATATATATATTATGCAAACAAATATTTTTATAAGGTTTTTGGGCCTATCAGTGGGTGCCACGTGGCCTGCACGAAGGCCGCCACGTGGCCCCAAGCCATTGGTTGAAAAGGGCATGAAGAAACTTTTGAGGTTCATGGGTTTCAAACTCCGACCCGATAGTTCAGGCAGGGTCGACCCGACCGGTCCGCCTATGGTAAATTGTTGAACGTCTCATGCAGCATGAAATGAAGATTCAACTCATGGACTTTGGGCTGAAAAATTTGGGTATAAGCCCCAAAGGGCTAGCACCTGTCTCAATGTAGCCTTCAACTATGATCACGGGCTTAAATTTATGAACAACAGAAAAAGGTTAGGGGGCCAACCCCTGAGGGCCAGCCCCATACTCCACATGACTGGGACTCATAATTCTGGCAGAAGACATAACCGTAGGGAGGTGATGATTATCCAAACCACATCATGTGCCAAGTTTTAATTCCAACAATAAATGAGAGTTTGGCAGATGGATAACCCACAGCTTATCCGGTGGTTAATCCGTGAAGGAAACATGTGAACGCGGCCCAACTTGATAGTTAATGCCACCACTGATAGTTAACGGTTCTCAACAGATTTGGAGCGAGTCCGATAATTTCGAGCGAACCTCATATTTTGGAGAGTTTAACTGGAGTTGTCCCACTTTTAGTGGGGTTTTTGGGGGACATTGGGCATTTTTTTTGCAGAAGTCAAAACTCTCTCAATTTTCGACCAAACAAGATGAATTTTTAGTCAATTTTGAGTCTCTTCGACCTTCTAGAGAGTTTGGAATAGTTTTCAGAGTGAACAGAGGTGTTCTACAGCAACATTTTCTTCAGAGAAGAGGAAGGAGCCACTAGGGCCATCATGGAGGAGGCACTGTTTTGGGTTGTATTTCACTATTTAAGGTGAAACAAAAGCCATTTTCAGTTATTTTCAATCTTTTGAAGTCAATTTTATAGTTGTATTTTCCTATTTAGGCATATTTTTCACCGTGTAACCATTTTGAGCAAATTAATAGAGCAAAGACATGCCATTGGGGAGCCTTGGACAGGCAGATGTAGCCCAGGAGGGATGAACTGCCTCAACAATTTACTGTGTTATGTTATGGTGAATTTCACTTGTTCTTTATTTCTGTTGTGATATGTTAAACAGTAAATTTAAATAACAAATCCTCACACATAAAACTCATAAACATTACCAAAACTACTTTGTTTAACCTGAAAGTCATGGAGAACACTTTGCACATTAAATTATATGGAAATGGATACTTTGCATAGAATTACAAATAACTCCATTTTCAGATCACCAAAGACCAAAGGAAAATTCAGTTGTAGGATCCAGGTGGATATACAAGGTGAAGCAAGAAGCAAATGGGAATGTCGAGAAACACTAGGCCATATTTTTGGCCAAGGGATTCTCTCAGGTGGAGGGAGTAGATTACGAGCAGACCTTTGCTCCAATAGCAAGGTAATATTCAATCATATCTATTCTAGCGCTTTCAATGTAGATGGGATAGAAGATACATCAAATGGATGTAAAGACAAATTTCCTCAACATAGTGATTAAGGAAGAGGTGTGCATAAAGAAGGATTTGAGACCTTCGATAGAGAGTAGTTAGTGTGTAGACTCAAGTGACAGTTGTATGGATTGAGATAAGAATCCTCTGCTTGGTACACCAAGCTCGATAGTTATTTCACCAGATTGGGCTTCACCAAAAGTGAATCAAATCCAAACCTTTATCATATTGTGGTTGAAGGTAAATTATTGAGTATATTATTATATTTCGATGATTTAATTCTAATAGGTGATGATAAGTTGATAAAATATTGCAAAGAATATTTGGCAAGAGAATTTGAGATGAAAGCCATGGGGCTCTTGTATTATTTCCTTGGTTTGGAAATTTGGAAATTTGGAAATGATATGCGGAATTATTTGTCTCTAAGGGAAAGTATACCAAAGAGATTTTGAATAAGTTTCACATGGAGAGAAACAAACCCATGGAGACTCCTCTATTAGGGAATTAGAGGAAGGAGATGCTACTTTAGGCAAAGTGGTAAAAGATACCATTTACAGGAAGCTTGTGGTTTCACTTATGTACTTGGTGAACACATGACTGGACATGTGTTATGTGGTTAACCAGCTTGCATGTACTTGGTGAACACATGACTGGACATGTGTTATGTGGTTAACCAACTTACTCAAGCAATGGTTAATACAACCAAGCTCTATTGGAAGGCAGCCCAACATGTGTTGAGATACCTCAGAGGCACCACTCAGTTTAATCTTTGGTAAAAAAAGACAAAGGGAGTAAAGCTGTAATATTCCTAATTAGCCCAAGCTAATAGGAATATTCAATTTTGTTTTGTTTTTCATACTTATGAATAAAATTGTAAAGGAGGACCAATAATGACTCCTAAACATCAAAATAAATCAATGCTCAATGTGAAACAAGCTAATTCTGAGCTACTTTTATAAACACACTTAAGTGTGAATGAGTTTGGAACAACTGATTGGGTCAACAGGACCAAATCAATAGCGCTGTCTAGGTGAAATGTATCTCCAAAAGGCACAACACAATCCATGTTGGAAGCCACTCATGTGAATGAGGCTAATTCATCAAGATGGTTTAGGGTTTGGAAATTCTCCCACATTATAAAAGAAGGATGAGGACACCAAGAGAGGGTTTGATCATTTGATATTTCTAAAGGTATTTTCTGTTTATAAAAACCTCATTCTCTAGTTCTTTAGCTAAGAATAGTGATGTTTAGCACTTGGGTGTTCCTGGTCGGTAATCCCACCTCCTTTCTTGAGTAGCTCTTGGAGGAGACTTTTTCTCTCTTGTCCACTATCAGGCTTGGGCCAAGCTTCATCTTCCAACCAAAATTCAGATCCTATTGAGGGTTTGATTTTTTTTGTAAGCTGCAGCAATGGAAGCTATATCCATTCAGATCTAGGAAAATCTAGTGCCTCTTCTTAGTGAGTGTGCCTTTTAACCTCCTGGAAGAGTGTATTGGATCATCAGGGCTGCATTTTCAGATCAAGGCATCAGGCCTAATCACTACTGAAGCTAACAGCACAATTTTCCCTTCCATACTACGTTATATGCTTGAGGAAAGTTGTAGGGTGTTTTGACTGTTATTTGGGGGAGAGATCTCCGGTGATAGGATTCTCCCTTTCACTGTGGTGATCCATGTATTGGCCAACCAATCCATGTTTGTTTCAGATTTGATTTACTTCTGTATTTATTTACTATATAATTTCTGAATATTATTGCAGACTTGTAATTCTAGATCTCAAATCTACTCCTCTACCTTCATGTTTTGATCAAAACCCCAAGGGGAAATTGTAGAGGAACTTATCTAGTGTACAGATCTGATATAGGTATATATTTTTGTACACAGATATGTTCTAGATATAAAATGTAATATTCAGCTACTTTAGCCTATAAAATAACGTTTTCAAGCTTTGCAGTCTCATCTTGTTGTTGCAACACCTCAATATTGACGGTTTCTTCATGTGATTATTATGTTTACCTATTGTAAATTGTATAAACCATGCTATAGATCTGATTTGCTGAAGTCCATACTATACTGCATCCATCACCTTTAGAAAATCACGCTACCTGTGCTCCATTAATTTCTGCATACCACAAGTCATGGGGATTGGGCATTTTTGAGCTATATCGGGAGTGGTAGATCTATTTAACATAGCTAGAGTTATATATTTGGGCTGAAATTTTATATTTAAGTATCTTATGACCAAAGCTACGAGATCCCACCGTCACTTTCCCTTATTTTTACGCTCATCTCTAAAATTAACCATTTTAGGGCATAAATTGCTACTTTTCCCCAACTTTTGGCTCATAAAATGAAGTACAGTTTGTTGTTGTAGCTTGGATTGATGGATATGTGTTTCTAACATGTCCTATGAGCTTATTTGATGCTGCTAATTTTATATATTTTTGCAATCCCCCTTTGGGGAATATTTTCAAGGAAACTAGGTGTGGGATATCTATTTAACCCACCTAGAAGAATTCATTTTTGATACCCTCTTGGATTTATGACTTAGATACTCATATCTAAGGGATACAAGTGCTGATTTTCATTTCTGTAGCAGCCATTACTGGAAAATTTGTTTTCCAGTCATGCCTTGATAGCTATTCCAGATTTGGAATATTACAGTGGTATGAAAGCATGATCTCTGACTTAGCCTGTGAGATCTAGCCTTCAGAAGAATAAATAAGAAGACAGAAGAAATATTACATATAGGAAAAAGAGAAGAAGGTTGAAACCCCTTTACTTGGAAGGATTGGAAGAGAAGAGTTTTTTTAACACTCTCTCTTAAGCCATGCATGAATTGAAGGAAGAAATCAGGGGAATAAGGAGGGGAAGACATGCAAAGCCCTCAAGAATTTATTCTCAAGAAGAAAGCCCCAGTACTTCTTATGCTATTTTTGAGCATTCAGCCACACAATCTGATCTACAACGCTGTGACATGCCTACTTTCTTGTTGAGAGGAAGAGGAGATCTCCCTGCTTCTTTTCCAAACCTTGGAAGGTATTAAAGAAGATTTCAAGGAGATAGAAGGGGAGGAGTGTAGAAGATTTCTGGAAGGGTTTGAAACAAGCCCTAGCTATTCACATGATGGGTGTTAGCATTCAGCCACATATGCAGATCCACAACGCAGTCTATTGCCCACATTGAATGCAAGAAGAATGGAGGAAGAAGGTGCACCAAGGGGGGAGACCTTGAGTGGCTTTCTTCAGGAGTATGAATCTCAATCATGGAGATTCAGAGAGCACTTAGACTTCCAAGGGTTTTGAAAACTCAAGGAGGCAAGATCCAACATCCATGGAAGAAGCAAGAGAGGTAGAATCTTCCTATCTCACTTTGATGGATCAGCAAAGTGCACAACAAAAGCTTGGGTAGAAGAACTAGATTCCTATTTTCAGCTACACCAAGTGTTAGAGAAGAAGGTCATCAGAGTAGCAGCGTTGCACCTCAAAGGTATGGCCCATGATTGGTGGTTTAATGATTCTACTTCATTTTGTCATGCAAATGTAAAAACTTATGTTGAGTTCACTAAAGAATTGATGAGGAGATTTGATAAAGAACATTGTGAACCATCATTTGTTAAAAACAAAAAATCAAACACTTTGCATGAGTTGGAGAGACCTATTGAACCAACTCCACTCCATATTTTTAGAGGGAATAGAAACATGTATGATAGTTTTCCAAGGGCAAGATCCCCATTTCTTGAAGATCCCTCTTCTATTTTTGAAGACATGGAGTCTTCCCCTTCAAGGGATGACCGAGAAAAAGGGTCTCTCATTGAGGATGAGGCATTCTCATACATAGAAGAAGATGACGATAAACATCAAGGGATGATGAGAATTCACCCTTATCTATTTTAGGAGGTTTCTGCACATAAGGATGGGACTACACTATGCAGTGAAGAGAGGGACAATTCAGTCCACTCATATCTACAGTCCACTTCAGATTTTGATGTCTCACTATATGGAGGCATTCCACCTAGGAGGCCACCAGATCTAGAGTTGATGAGAGAAATATTGTATTTTGATTCACCACTCTTGGATTTTGGAGAGGTGAAGAGTTTCGAGGAATAATTTGGCATGGGGGATGTCAAATTAGCAGGCAACAGCATGAGGAGAGCTTCATATGCTATATCACCAGCGTTGTCTCTTAGGAGGATTGATCCCTATTGGAGGTCTTAACTTTTGGTAGAGTACTCCAAGGATCTGGGTTCATGCATGATTCTTGATGACCCAGATGGAGATGATAGATACATGGAATATGATGTGGTCATCTATTCCTATGGTAGGATCTTCTTGACTAGATATTCTAGTCTCAAGGAGAAGCTGCTACATGCAGCACATGAGGACTTCTCTTCCATGCAATTTGATGCATATTTCCATTTTATGGAGGAGTTAAATTGGGAGGGCATCCAACATGACATATTTCAGCATATGGAGAGATGCATAGCCTAGATGGTAATGAACAGGAGGTCGCAACCACTTCCCTACTCATTGGAGGTGAGGGATAAATTCCAGTTGAGCCATTTCAGCTCAAGATCTCAAGTGCATGATGGAGGAGGTATAATTTCACATTTTGTATTGTACCTCTTTTTCTTGTTTTAGTAGCATGATGTATCAAGAAGAGTTTTTCCTTCTTGCATATTGTATAATGATGTACTTGCAACCTTTTGTAGCACTAAGATTCGCTATCTCATTGGTGTTTTGTGGGGGAAGCCACATGATTTTTGGTGTGCACCATTGACACCACTTTGTACTTTCATGATGCTATCTTGTAAAATAATTGTGGCAGCAAACAAGTGGCTAGAAAAGCACTTGTTATTGTTTGGTTTGATGCAGGCAAAGAATGCACTGTTCTGGTTCCATGAGAGGAACTATGATCCACTTTTCGGTTGGCATGTGACAACTTGTTTCCAATTGTTTTTGCTTCCATATATTGCTGATGTTTCTATGTTTATGGGAAGCTATGTTTGGAGAGTGGGATATGAGATGGAGATGCACATTGGGAGTATGATTCTCCCTACTATTCATGTTGTATGTCACAGGAGGAGCAATGGGCAAACCATGATTGCCACATCACATCTCTTTTCTTCACATGGGGTGAGCCATTTGAAGAACTTGAGTGCTTGGAGGAGGCACTTCATGGCTAAATTGTTTGATAGGGTAGCTTGGGCCATTCTTGGAGGCCATATAATTTCAGCCCAAGGGCATAAACAGCCCCATAATTACCATAAATGGAGAGAGAAACAATTTGAATGGGAAAATCTAAACTCTCCATTCAGCCCCAACACATTGCATAGATCAGGGGTTGAAGTTTTCTTTGATGAGCTACCTAGGATGGCTCATTTCATTTGGATGATTGCATGGGTGAGGGAGTTCCCATGTTGTCATCACTCCTACCTTGAGGAGGCCATTGAAAAACAAGGAGATCACCACTTGTACCTTCCATTTTCTCATGATGTACACTACGTTATCTTACACTTGGAGGGAATCATTGGGGGACAGATTCATTGCCTATGATTTTTCAGCCATGGTGGGATCCATTGATGAGGCCACAAGAAGAGGGAGGGAGAAATTTTTCTCTACCTTGCAGTTGCTTGAGGACAAGCAACATTTTGAAGGGGGAGGACTGTAATATTCATAATTAGCCCAAGCTAATAGAAATATTAAATTTTGTTTTGTTTTCCATACTTATGAATAAAATTGTAAAGGAGGACCAATAATGACTCCTAAACATCAAAATAAATCAATTCTCAATGTGAAACAAGCTAAATCTGAGCTACTTTTATAAACACACTTAAGTTTGAATGAGGTTGGAACAATTGACTGGGTCAACAAGACCAAATCAATAGCATTGTCTAGGTGCAATGTATCTCCAAAAGGCACATCGCAACCTATGTTGGAAGCCACTCATGTGAATGAGGCTAATTCATCAAGATGTTTTAGGGTTTGGCAAGGCTCCCACATTATAAAAGAAGGATGAGGACACCAAGAGAGGGGTTGATCATTTGATATTGCTGAAGGTATTTTCTGTTTAGAAAAACCTCATTCTGTAGCTGTTTAGCTGAGAATAATGTTGTTTAGCACTTGGGTATTCCTAGTTGGGAATCCCACCTCCTTTATTGAGTAGCTCTTGGAGGAGAATTTTTCTATCTTGTCCACTATTAGGCTTGGGTCAAGCTTCATCTTCCAACCAAAATTCAGATCATGTTGACGGTTTGATTGTTTTTGTAAACTGCAGCAGTGGAAGCTAGATCTATTCATATCTAGGAAAATCTAGCACCTCTTCTCAGTGAGTGTGTCTTTTAACCTCCTGGAAGAGTGTATTGGATCATCAGGGCTGCATTTTCAGATCAAGGCATCAGGCCTAATCACTATTGAAGCTAACACCACAATTTTCCCTTCCATACTACGTTATCTGCAAGAGGAAAGTTGCAGGGTGTTTTGACTGCTATTTGGTACAGCATAGGTCTTGATAGGATTCTCCTTTCATCGTAGGATCCAAGTACGTCAACCAATCCATAAGCTTTTTTCGTATCCGATTTACTTTGTATTTAGTTTGCATCGAGAATTTCAATAATATCGAAATCCTGTAATTTTAGATCTCGTATCTACCGTACTTCGATGTTTTGATCAAACCCCAAGGGGAAATTTCAGAGAGGAATAACTTATCTAGTGGCGCGCATCTGATATAGATCTATCTTTTTTTTTTTGCAAGGCCGGGGACCGTTCGCATCCGAAATGTAATATTCGCCTACTTTTGCACCTATAAAATAACATTTTCAAGTCATAGCCTCATCTTGAACATGGGTAACACCTCAATCTTGTTATTTCTTCGTATCTTTGTTTTACCCATTAAATTTTTTGTGGTCTTTAGACCTCCTATACTAACACTGTTTGATTTCATGATTGCCCTGATTGTTTTACAATATGTTCAACATTTTTCCGGAGCAAAGTAAAGTTCATTCTCGAAAAATCAAAAAATCAAAAAATTTTAAAAACGTAAAGAGGGTATACCCTAAAAGAAAAATCAAAGGGTGAAGAAAATAAATTAATAAAAAATGAAATAAATGAATCAAACAAAATTAGACCAAGGAAAATGTGTTAATCCAAGTGCTACCATTATTTCCATGTTCAGAATAAAGCACTGTGGCAGTGCCTTGTCAAACTTTGAAGCACAATTTATGAAGAGTCAAACTGCTTTAAAACTTGACTCATTCATTTTTCAATTTCATGTTGTAGAATAGAGAATAAATATATAACTAAAATGTAGGCTTAATATTGCGTATAAGTAGATAGGAGTTAATAAAAGGTGCCTGGGCCAGCTTAATCCCCAGCTCTTTGACGTAATAGCAGAATTAGATAGATCACTTCATGTAAAAGAAAAGACGATTGATAAGGGTTTGCCAGTCTAAGTGCACCCTAATAAAGAAGATAAAATGGTAGAGTATAGTAGATAGGGTAGGTAGATGGTGTTGCAAAGTTTCAGGTGATGAATGATGGTGCTAAATGTGTTTAATCTTTTACTTTCATCACAAATTGCAAAGGAAGACGCTACATTGGAAAATTCACAGAAAGCAAAGTCAAAATCATTAACTTCCCACCTCACTTTCTCCCTAAGATTTTTACTAATTTCCCCAAAGTGCTAAGGTATTTGAAGATTAAAGGGGCTCAAGGCATTTCCTTGACTTTTGGAGGGACCGGACCCTCGGCCTAATGATCAAAAAGACCTAAGTACTTGAAGTTATTTATCATTTAGGAAAATCATGTAAATTTCCATAATAATCCCTCAAAATCACTTGCTATTCTATGTTTAAGTGTTGAAATTGAGATGATGTAATCTACTTCAGAAATCTCCACTTTCCTAGTTGAGTAAAGGATTTTGATGTTACCCTCACCCCTTTGTCATATTAACATCTGATTTATTTATTAATTCTTATTGAAATACCTTATCCTATTATCTATAATTCCCTTTTATAATAATAAACCAAAACCCATTTATTCTAAGTTTTAGCCAAAGTTTATTTAATCCCCTTTATTAAATAAAAAACCCACAATAAAAACCCTTTGGCTAAAAAATACCCGTATAAAATATTTCCCTACCCCTATGGCTAATAAATGACATTTATTTATTACCATATAATAAAAATATCGGAAAAGGTTTTTAACATTTAGTTTTATATGTTTTGAACGGAAAAATAAAATAAAATCCGAAGTTTTAATTTAAACCAAAGCTTCGAAAACCCATGAGCCTCCGTGACCCATCCCCTTGGTATTTTAATTCCGCCCAACACCCTAACCATGGTTTAAATTCTCAAAATCCAAACTCTAAACTATTGTTTATAAGCCAATAGCCCCGCCGCAACCGTGATTAAACAATGGGATTGATTAATCACCCGGATTAATTAATAACCAGCTTTTCGCCAATCAAATGCCTCTCGGGATAGTTAATTAAATGATTAATTATTTTAAATACCCGTCGGGCCCGAACAGTAAAACCCCCGACAACTTCACGTCCCGTCAACCGTTGGATCGCCCCCCCCCGAAGATCGACGGTCCACGATAATTCCGCTGACTGTCTCCCGTCTGAAGGTTAACGCGCGGGAGCACGGTGGTTTCCAAATAGTGCTCTGACCACATGTCGATCGCTTAATGGAATCGCTGCCTCCTTGTTAAATATCGCCATCTCCCAAAAGTGGTGCGGAAATTACCGCTTACCGCTCGATTCTGTGACGTGTCCTCCCGTACCAAATGACATCATCCTCGAAAAAATAAAAATCCCTATTGACTTTGTAAATAAAACAAAAACCATGTATTTTCTGTCATTTTCACTGCTGAAAGCGACTGCGTCCTCCACTGAAGAATTCAAAAATTCCGTTGTTTAAGCCCCCATCAACGAAAATTACGGAACGACATTGTTATACCAGTACCTGTAAATTTCAGCTTTCTCCATCTAAACAGGTATTTATTCGATTTCTTGCTGGAACTCTTTGAAAAATCCACTTTCCTGTGTTAAAAATTCACGCCAGAGTCTAAAAAAGGGTTAATATCGGTCTATTCTAGTTCCTGCAAGTAAAATCAAAACTCCCAGAAATCAAAATTGCGCCCGGTCTGTGAAAAACCCCGAAATTTCCATTTTGAATACACAAGAACCAAAATGGAAGCTCCGACAGCCCTGAATGTAACCCCATTAAATGCCCCTCACAGAGAGTTAGAATACTTACCATTAGTGGATAAAGACTTTCAAATTAAAGACTTAGTTTTCGATGAAAGTCCCCTTCGAAGTTATTGTCGCTGCAGAGATGGTTATTCGAAAGGTTTGGATGTCATTGGGTTGTGGGAATCCAATTTCCCGAGAAATCTCATCCCCTCAGTCTGTATTTTCCCAGAAATTATCCACTACTGTCACTCCAACTATGATCCAACTCAAAGGGAAATGTTGTCTCTTGACCAGAGTATCCTTTTCCCCATCACTCCTCAAGCTATCAATACAATGCTCCATTTTGAACCTGATCAAGATCTTACTCCTTTGTCCATGGAAGAACTACTTGAAAATTCTACCCAACTGTCCCCAGAAAAATTGAAAAGCATTTGCCAGACTTTTATGTTACCTGAACATCAACCTAAGGGACCTCCTCCCTATGGTTTTGCTTATTTTACTAATTTAGGCAAGCTCATCCTGAATATGATATCCTTTGTCATGGGTTTCAATACAAGTGAGTATGTTGATGAAATAACCCTGGTATTTCTGTCTATCTTCACTCCTGGACAGCCTCCTGTTGTAAAATATGACTTTGCATCTTTCATTGCCAATAAAATCCATGACCAGATCATGAGGCTAGATAATGAGAAAGTATTTAAATATTCCTCAGTCATTTACCATCTCATCATCTATTATCAATCAAATAAGTTCCCTTTTCCTGTTCAAAAGCTTGATGCCAAGGGAAACCCTAGATCTGTTATATTTTGGTCTGCCATAACTCACTCTTCCTATAATTCTCCCTATTCTTATGCTGAGTTCATCGATCTTTTTGTATATCCTGCAACTACCTTGTTGACAGGAATTCCCCCTCCAAGGCTCAGTAATGAGATTAAGAAGACTTTGTAGCTTTCAAGGACATATAAAGTTGGGGACTGGTATTTATACCAAAATCATTCAGTCATCAGAATATATGGATGTGAACTTTGTCCATTCAAATTGCCTAAATATGTGCCCATGAGACTTTTTGCCTTCGAATATTTCAGGAAAATGAATAATTCTGATGTTATTCATTTTTGTAATGTTAAGAAGAAAGCACATCTCAGAATCAAAAGTCAATTAGGTCCCTTTATATGCAATTCTAGGGATGTTGAACATGAAGCAGAAAATATATTGCAAAACCATTTCAAGTTACAAAAGAGTTTCCGTTGGATTCCTTATGATCCATTCAGTTTTATCTGTGACAAAAGAATGAAGAACAAATCAGCACCCTACTTTCACCACAAAATTCCAGAAATAGAACAATATGCTAATCAAGATGAGTGGGTGGAAGGAACACTAGTTGAGCAAGATAGTGAAGAAGACAAAATGAACAAAATTATGAAAGATCTTGAGAAAAAGTTTGACCTAGAATCTTTTGGGCAAGTGCAGGTACCTCATATTGGCACTTCTTCAGCAGGAAATCTTCAACAGGGATTACAAGAAATCAGTCCATCAATTACAGTTGAGCCTAAAGGCAAAGGGAAAGAACCTGAAGTACAGGTCATTGAAACTTTCATCATGGCAGAGAAACCTCAAACCTCCAGGGCACCAGATCAAACACAGGTTTCTCCTACTCAAGTAAATCATCCTGAAGTTTCAGAATTTCAAAATCCATCTAATATGGAAATAGGCAAGAAAAGACAGGTTCCAGATCCTACTCCTCCCAAAGAATCCTCAGAGCTACATCAAGCTAAAAGACAGAAACTCAATCCACTCCCAGAAGTGGAAACTATAGATGAAATAATTGATGATGAAAGAGAAGATAGTCAACTAACTGGCACAGTTAGTGAAACACACACAGGCCACAAAGGAAAAGAATTGCAAAAACAGTTGAGTACTGAAGTCTCTTCCTTTAAACAGCCAAAAACAGATACAGGTGATATAAAGAGAACTTTCATTAATATAAAAGCAAAGAATGATCCATTGAGAATGCAGGTATATGATCAGTATCTGAGAATGGATCCACACAATCAGGAAAGATTAATGTTAGCATTTGACATTCAACAAGGCAAAATGATGTTGAGCCATTTCAAATCCAAGGTGCCAAAACCCAAGACAACATCTGATTATATTAGGACCAATTTTGAGGTCCTGGCGAAAGACATTCATCCCTTGGACCAGATAGAGTTGCATAAACAAACTGGGGAAATGATATATTCCACCCTTACTGATAAGGCCATGGCAGCCCTTAGGCTGCAGGATTCTTTAAATAATACAAACACCCAGTTGCAAATTGAGAAGGCTTCTTCTCAGGAAAAAGATAACAGAATAAAGTCTCTGGAAGAAATAATCATCAGTTTGGGTCACAATCCCAAAGATATCAAAAGCATTGAGGCACTAATTAAAAAGAAAGATGATGATATTGCTGCACTGAGAAAGCAACTAAAATTACCAGCCTCAAGGCATCCCCAGACTCAAGAAGTTTTGAAGGAAAATTCACAGGAAGAAATGATGGAGTTGCTCTTGAAAATGACTGAGCAACTGAGTGAAACATAGAAAGAATTGGAACAGGCATTAAGAGAAAAACAGGCTATCATGCAAACATCTACAACAGAGATCACTACAGGTATCACAACAACAGATCAACAAACAGAGTCATCACAGGTAAACACTTCCAGTTTAAGTTCTGATGAATTGGTAAAACAAATGGAAAGTTTAAAACTCAGAGTCACAGAACTTCAAACCACAAAATTACAACTAGTAAATTTGGAGCAGAAATATGATATGTCTAAAAAGACTGTTGCTGATAATACCAGGGAAATCAAAAGGCTGGAAAAATTGGTTAAGGCTTTAGAAAAAGATCTTTCATTAGAAAATCCTTTGAGAGAAATAAACGAAATTCTTTGGGATAATATAGTTGAGTCAATAAAGAGTGTTTGGTCCTTTGTTCAAATAATCTTTGAACAAAATGATTTAGTCAAAGTAGCCATGGAAGAAATAGACAAAACAAGAGAAGAATTAAGAGGCAGGCCTGAGCAAGCCAATCAACTTATACAATTTTTGAACACCCAGACTAGGCAACAGCTTGCAGAGCTTGGAATTGAAGACATGACAGGCACTATTTTAGAAATAAAAAGAGTTTTTACCAAAAGAACTTTTA